>MCJB01048100.1:0-48288 GCA_002018475.1 Nicotiana obtusifolia
AACTGGTTGCAAGATGGTTTTTGGACTGATCTGCAAAGGCAATGGGCAACCACAGATTTCGTAAATAAGTGCGAGCAAGGAAAGAAAGCTCGTGCTTCGGAGACGGGAGGCTCTCTGCACACTGGAGGTGCGGTCAGCCTCGGTTCAATAAAGAGGAAGATGGTACGTAATTGCTTAACTTAATTTTAATTTTCAACGTCTAATCTGTTTATTAACTAAACTTTATGACTTTTCAGGAGAAGAAGTTAGGCCGTCCGGTCAGGCAAGATGAGTTATTCAAGCAAACTCATACTGTCAAGAAGAAGAAAGATTCGGACGAAGAAAGGTGGATCGAGGACTGAGCCTCGGCTGTACATGTAAGTTTTCAATTTTTATTAAGTACTTTGATTTAGTTTTATATAACTTTTGAATACTAATTTAATTTTTCTTATAGAGTCGCTTCACAGCTGAGTTGGAAGAGTTTGCACGCAGCCAGCCACCATCTTCATCGGGCGAAACAATCCAACCGTCGGAGGAGGATGCTGAGAGACTATGGACACAGGCGGCTGGCGGTCCAAAAGGGGGGAAGGTATACGGGCTTCCCGCTAAGCAATTCTACCGCTATAGGTGTGGAATGCAAGGAATAGGCACTTCCTCACAAGCGGAGTCGCTTGATGGGGATAGCCTCTCCTCTATGCGGGACCATGTAGCAAAGCTCACATCCGAGCTAGAAGCTGCCAAGGAAAGAGAGAATAAGAGAGAAGAAAGAGAGAAGGAGAAAGATAAACTTAGAGATGCTCAGTATGCTGCTCTACAAGAGCAGATCAAATCTCTCTTGGCTTCTGGCTCTTTTCCGATTCCCCGGTCAGGTGAATCATCGCCGGGTGGTCAGCTTGATGATGACACTTCATCCGGCGATGACGCTCATGATGTAGACATTAGTAGACGTTGAATTGTAATAACAACTTATATAATGTATAAGTTCATTTGAACTTTAAACCTTGTTGTTGTTTAATGTTGTTGTTTAATGTGTTGTTTATTGTAGTTGTTATTCTCGTTGTTGTTTGTTGTAGTTGTTCTTGTCGTTGTTTGTTATTTTAATGGCATAAAATGCTTATTTTAGGAATTTGGTAAAACTGGCAGGTGGTGTAGCTGCCAAAACAGGCAGTTTCTGGAAAAAATAAACCAAAAATAGCGACCAACTTTGGTCGCCAGTTGGTTGCTATTTTGCTGGAAAAAAAATTGATTCTGCAAATTGGCGACCAAAGTTGGTCGCTATTTGGTCGCCAATAGCGACCAACTTTGGTCGCTAATCTGTGAATTTTAAGAAAATTATAATTAATTTTGGGACCAGCTTTGGTCGCTATTTAGCAAATTAAATTAATTTAAAATAAACAAAAGTGACCAACTTTGGTCGCTAATTTGCGACCAAAGTTGGTCTCTACATGTTTTTCCGGAATGTTTGGTTCTTTTGGGTTGGAGACCAATGTTGGTCGGAAATTAGCGACCAAAGTTGGTCGCTATTTGTTTGTGACCACCAAATTACTGACCAAACCATTGTGGTCGCTTTTGGGCAAATGGTGACCAACTTTGGTCGCTTTTTCCGGTCGCTTTTCACCTGATTTTTAGTAGTGATACAATATCTTTAGCTTGAAAGAATTTGTGGTTTGTTGCTCATGCTGGCATGCATCGCATACATCATTTCTAAAAAAGTTTAGCTTAGAGAGAGCAATAACCAGGTCATGTCTAGAGAGTTTATCAATTAGATGTATGCTTGCATGACTGTTTCTTACGCCAGAGCCAGCGATCATCAAATATAGATGCCAGACATATGTGACCTTCTAAATTTTCAATGCAATCCAGAATATAAACATTCCTATACTTTTTTCCTAGCAAAATAATTTTTCCTGATTCATCCTTAATAGTACAACCTGTTTTCTTGAATTTTACTTCATACCCGAAATCACACAGTTGACTTATACTCAGGAGGTTGTAGTTAAGATTATCCACAAGATAAACTTCTGTGGTATCACAATTGTTTTTGAAGGGAACGGTCCTGGTACCAACTATTTTATCTTTCGAATCATTACCAAATTTAACATTTCCACCATCTATTTTTGTAACTTCTTTGAATAGATTCTTGTCGTCTGTTAGTGACTGTAACACCCACTGTCCAAATACCATTTTTCTTTTCGACTTTTCCTGTGATGTTCTTGCAAAAAATAATTATTACCTTCTTTTAGGTACCCAAGCTTGCTTGGGTCCTTTTTGGTTAGTTCTAGTAATATCAGGACTGTTTTTATGCATCCAAATCCATCTTGAGACATTTGAGTTATGAAATCTACAAAAGGAATATTTATGACCAATTTTATTAAAATAGTGGCAGACAGGAGTGGATTTAACACTTGATCAACTGTCAGTGTCGGTGCTAGTAGATCTAGTTCCGATAGGTCTCTTTCCAGTTGACTTATAAGTCGCTTGGTTTGACCTGACATAACTGTGACTGGTGGATTTGCGCATGCCATTGAGCTACAATTTCAATTCCTAAATTTCTTCTTGAAGTACGTCTCTTTCGATTTCACTGATTTCAAGTTTAAGTTCCAAGTCCTTCTTTTCCCTAGTTAGTCTCTTTAATCCATTTAGAATCTTTTGAGATTCTTTTAGGTGAGATCAAGAATATCTTGTAATTCATTGCATCCATCACATTCATATTGTCTTACCTCGCTAGTTTCACCTCATGCCATGAAGAAGTTTTCAGTTGTTTCTTTGTTGTCATCATTTGATATGTCTTTATCTGTCCAGCAATATGTGAATTTGTTCATATCATTTTCTAATATAGTCATAAAACACAGATTTGTAATTTCTTCATGCTTTGAGCTATCTTCATTACTCCAACTTCTAAAGGATTTATTTTTGCTAAATCCTCTCAAGGCTTTTCTTTTAAGATCTGGACATTCAACTTGTATATGACCATATTTTTCACATTCATAGCATTTTCCGTCATTCTTTTGTTGTTCGTTGTACTTCCTTGATGTTCTTCTTGAAGACATTCTCCCCTTCTTGGTATTCCTCTATCTTCTCATAGACCATTCATTGTCTTGAAAACCATTGCTATTTCTTTATCCAGTTCCATGGCTTCAATTTCATGTTCATCTTCGAATTCTCCAATCGACGTTTTGAAAGAAACGGTTTTCTTTTTTTCTTCATGTCCTCGTTTGAGATGTGTTTTCTCAAAAGCTATAAGGTCACCTCGTAGTTCATCATATGAAAGTTTGTCCAGATCATGAGATTCAAGGGGGGTACTACTTTTGTTTGCCAAGTAGTAGGTATACTCCTTAGAATTTTTCGAATTTGCTGACAACTTGAGCATGGTTTTCCAAAAGCCTTTAGATCTCCAATAATTTTGCTGAATGTGACAAACATTTCCTCAATGGATTCACCTTCTTTCATTCGAAAAAGCTCATAGTCGTGGATCATCATGTTTATCATTGTCTCTTTAACTTTGTTTGTTCCTTCATATGTCACTTCCAACTTGTCCCACATCTCCTTAGAATTATCACAACTTGATATCTTTTCATATTCTTTTCCATTGATTGCGTTGTATAGAAGATTTCGAGCCTTAATATTAACTTGTATTACTGCCATTTATTCATCGGTGTAGTCATCCAGATCAATAGGTTCAGTTGATGTTTGACTATCTGCTTTTTTGTTAGACTTTGCTGCTGGGATTGGATAGTCTCCTTTTTTTATTACACTTTAGACTTTGACATCATAGGATTTTTTTTAATAGATTTCCATGCGAACCTTCCAATGTGAAAGGTGTTGTCCATTGAAGTATGGGGGCCTTACTTATGATGTTCCTTCCTGAAATAGGGCTCCAACAATTACTTGATTTGCCATGATCTTTTCTCACTAGCTGTTAAGCAAAACACAATGTGAGACCTGCTCTGATACCAATTGAAAGTACAAGAGAGGGGGTGAATAATCGAGTTTTCTTTTTATAACTAAGTAGTCGCCTAGTTTGTCAATTATTCGATTGCCTAAATAAACGAGATGAAAGGTAAAGACTGAAAGTAAAGTGCAGAAATTAAATGATAAAGAATATTTTATACTGGTTTGGATTCAATGTGAATCCTACTCCAGCCCCCTTCTGTTGCAAGGGTGTTCTCTCTTCAAAGCCCCTGATAAAACTTCGTACAGATATGTTGATGTTGTTGTGAACACCAAATCACTCTAGATACTAAGCACACTCGTCATATTGTTGATACAATGCCTCCAATATTTTCTCTCTTTCTTCTCTCTACTGGTTACATAGTAAACTAAATTCATAGTATAATGCTTGTCCGGTGTAGAACAAAGAGCGCGAAGTTGGTTTGATCAAAATATATTCTTCTTCTAGACCAATGATATATATATATATATATATATATATATATATATATATACTGCATGAATTCTTTGATTCTTGATTGTTGTGAATCTTGAGAGATTACAGACCCATGGGAATTGATCCTTGAAACGAATCGTAGAGTGATTCTTTTCAAGAATAAGTGTGGAGCTTTCGTTGATTTGCCTTGACTTGTGGTCTTGATAGAACTTTTCTACGCTGAGCAAATATTCCTTTTATTTGGGCAGCAAGAAATAGATCCCTTGATTTCGGGAGTTAACCATCTTCCTTTGATAGATAAATCTTCAGTGCAGATTTAAAGCAATCTTGACTCCCTTTGATTTTGGTCCTTCCTCCAATATTTTCCATCAATCTGCTGTCAAAATCCTTAAAAGATCTTTCACTTATTTTCCGTTACTCCTTCCTTTTCTTGTTTTCTATCGCTCATACTTGGCAATTTTCGCTACTTCTTTCTTTCTTTCTTTCTTTCTTGTCTTCTATCGCTAGTATTTGGATATCTTCCTTTCCTTTGGTTCTAGAGTGTTTCTGCAAATAAAAGATATATTTTTTTTATTATTAAAACGTGGATCTAACACATAGATCGTAGGCTACATCCGCCTCTGGTTTCTCTGAATGATATAACACGTATTTTATATAGTGGTTATAAGCCATAAGTGGGTTTTTCTGAAGGCAATGTAGTATAGTCCAATCATGAAAAGCTATGTGGAAATGATACCAGGTAGCCACGTTTAAGAGTGTTATTTAAAATATATTTATAGTTGACAATGTATTTAAAAATTAGCCAATTTCGCTCATGGGATAAGTTATCCCAAGATTAGAAATAGCACCAGGATAACTTATGCATACCAGATGATGGAATAATAATCACAGGATAAGTTGTCCCAGGATAAAATAGTAAAATTGACAATCTCAGGATTAATACAACATACCAAACAATCAATAAAAAATAATATCAGAACTAATCCCAGCATAACTAATCCCAGTATAAGTAATCTCAGCATAACGAATCCAGTATAACTTGTCTTCAAACTAAACGACCCCAAAGCTTTTAAAATTTAATTCATTGTACTTTTGAAATTATGGGTTTAAGATTTAATATTTGTTAAAAGTTTACTAATTTTTCACATATATTTATATCACTATCGAAATTACTAATTCATCTAAACATCTTAAATAAGGCTACATCCGCCTCTATTGCCGATAGATAGCTGCGAGGCATTTTCATATATATCCACTTTTGGGGTCACTATTAAAGTTATACCCATATTGTATAAAATTTTACAGTGTATACCCACTCGAATATGAAGTAGTTCAATCTCTTCAATGCAACTTAAGAAATCAAACTAATGTTCTTTTATCTTTCAAATGCAACTTCAGAAATACGACTTAAGTAGTTTAATTTCTTCAAGGTTACTTCAGAAATCAAATCTGAAGTTCTTCTATCTTTCAAATGCAACTTCAGAAATTCGAATCTTAAGTATTTCAATCTCTTTAATGCAACTTCAGATTTCAAATCTTAAGTTTCTGAAACACAAACTTGTTCTTCTAATTTCAACAATCCAACACACGATTCAATGGCCAGATCTACTCCAAATGAGCTCAAATTTGAAATATAACTTTCGAATACCATAAAGAACAAACCCAATCATCAAATTTTCAATACAACAATAAATTTAACAAATCCATTTTGCAACTAAGAAGAAGAAGAAGAAATCTTAAGCACAAAGAAAAAAGAACAACATTGAAGAAGAACAAAAAGTGTATGTATCTGAAGTTTCCCAAAAATGGGTATTAGTTAGTAGGATTAGGATTAGCTTGATGCTTTACTCTTCCTTGGTGGAATAGTTCTAGTTAACTTCAATATCTAACTCTTTCCTTATCTAGGATAGAGTTCTCTTCAAGTAATGAGTCCTGCTCCTTATCAATTATGCAACCTTTCCGTTCACGGAATATGAGATATAACTGTTTACAGCTTCGGAGATCACGATTCTGCTTCTACTTCTGATCATTTAGCTGCTGTACTTGGTGTGCCTTCTCTACAACATTACATTGAAGAAGGCATCAAGTTTGAGTCCGGTGTTAGTTTCTTGACGCCTAGAGCAACATTTATGAGTCTGTTTTCCCTCATAAAGAATGGAATCCCACCGCCTCAACAGTCTTATCACTCACAGATTTCCACATTCATGAAAATCTTTCTTTAAGGATTGCTTCTCTTTTCATGACCGCGATAGGAACAAGGTTCTTCAAAAGGCTATCATCTTTATGGAACTGCTAGGTTTTAATGATTACAAGCACTCTCTTTTGCACGTAAAATCTATTTCCGAATCGTCCAAACTTGTACGGATGTTGTGGAGACAATAAAGAGTTCTATCGAATAATTAATCAACGATGCAGAGGCCAAACACTTTGTGGTTTCTGGAATTATTCCCATGTGTTTCCTTCCCGGTTTTCAAATAATATTTTCTAAAAACGATAAAAGCAGGAAAATTAAATGTCACAAAGGACTAAATTTGTTTGCAACATTGCACAATGATCATCTATGGCAACCATTGGAGGAGCTACGATTGAAGTACCCTGAAGTTGAGATCATATATGCAGATTATTACAGGGCGTTTATGGCGACTCTTCGCAATCATGCATTCTTGGGATTCAAGACTAAGACATTGATGGAGGTTTGTTGCAGTAGTACTGGAAGTGGTCTCTTTAACTTTGATCCTCTGAAGCAGTATGGAGAGAAAGGAGTTGTAGCGTGTTCAGAGACATATACATTGGGATGGATTTTGACTGACACCTGAGGCTTCAAAGAATATGATTGATACTCTCTTCAGCAAAAAGGGTTTTGTATTTCTAGAGTTGATATTAGAGTTGCATGCTAATAAGGTAGTGTACTACTAACTAAGGTAGTGGACTACTAAATTACTTTTGTTTTTCCTCTGATATTTGTAAGATGAGGTTTGAAGAAGCAGCGAGCTTTTTGCTTTGATGGGGTACGCCCTCAAATATTGTTTTGTATGTACAGTGGCTAATACCCTCTTCTTTTTGTATGCCTTTATTTTTAATGCTAATAAATGTAATAAGCAATTCTTTGATTCGTCTATAATTATGCAGCGCCTCTTGTTTTTTTTTTTTTTTTTTTCAATTTTTTTACTTCTAACGCTGAAATTTTGAAAATTGAGGACATTAAGGGAAAAAGAAGAAATTTATTTATGCAATTTTTGGTGGTAAGAAACAGTCTGAAGTATCTTTTAGATTCAAGTCGAACCAACTCTTAATGGATATATTTGAAACAATTGAACATAGGTTGATATTACATATACAACTTCTCTCTTTCAAATTGAAATAAGTTTAAATTTAATAATATAGATTTAGATGAGTTGAATACTTTTATGGGAAGTTCCTTCCTTTACTGACTTAGCTACATATGATCAATACTTATCATTTTAAAAAATTTATGCGTATCTTTTTAATTTTTATTTTATAACTCAAATACAGCTTGTAATATAAATACTTATGTGTTTTTCTTAAAATCTATACTTACTCAAACGGGTGTTTAACCTAAAAATAATTTTGTGGTCAAAGCTAATATTAAAGAAAATCGGGTTACTAATAATCAAATTTACTTTACTTTCTTGGTAATACGGAAATAAAATAAATATAAAGTAATAAGCGAAAGAAAGTAAGCTTATTGTTGATTGCTAATCTTTTCTAGAAGTGCGGATTAGACTCTTGAATAAAATAAAATAAAAGATTGAATGCATATATTTAGAAATATTCAGATGATCGTACAAAATGGGGTATGAGTCCTTATATAAGGATTCACAGTTTTAATAGTTTTCCTACTTAATTCTAACTCGTTAATGGCATTATATTCCTTGATTGCCCATTACCAAATTTACTTGTAATTATTATGGTAATAATAGAGGACCGCACGTAATCAAAACTAATATTGATTCTCCTTCTATATTTACAATCGATTCATGAATCTTCCCCTTTTATGGTCTTCATGTATCTCGTGCTTCTTTCCTCTTTTCCAGTAGTCAGATATGGTACCTTCTCTGATAAAACACCGTGGATATTTTATCCGTGCCTTTACGTCTTCCTCTGTTGACCCAATTATAAGTGCCATTTGTCACCTTGCTATTAGTCCACGTGTCATGCCTTTTTTCACCAATACAGATAGCCCCTTGATACGGTCAAATTACACCTTAATTGACAGTGTAAGCGGTCAGTGTCAAATATAATAACCCTATAAGGTTGGGGTCAAATCCCACAGGGAATAGGTGTGAAACTTTTACTTAATTAGTGTAGTGCTCAACAAAGTCGTAATTCTATCAAGTAATCGTAACCGAAAGATGTATTGAACGTAATTTTAAAAGAAGACTGATTGCAATATTGTGAATGAAAATAATATGATTTAAAGAAACCAAGGTTGTGTCCCCCTTAATGTAGTATAATGCTATTAATATTAATATGATATATTTCCAACGGAAGACTTTCTTGATATGCAATTGATGCCTAATTTACTACCCAATATTTTCCAATAGTTGGATACTATGTCCTCTTTATGATTTTCTCAAATACAAAAGAGTTATGATTAAGAACAATCAATTAATGCCAAATTAAAACCTACTTATCCTAAGCGATTTTATTAAACAAGGTTTAAAGCCTTGAGTCTTTGTTATTTACTTCTACCAAATTCTACCTCACTCTCCCAAGCAAAGATAGAATTAAATGGCGTTTGTTAATGTTTGCAACCACTAATAATTGTTTGAAGCGTAAGAAGTAAATAGATATCACTCATCCGTTGAAACTATATTCAATATCAAAATCCCAATAACATCATACCCATCTAGGGTTCACAACCTTAGCGTTGGGAATTAGTTACTCATGCTAAAAACTGAATAATAAAGAATATTAATTGTCATAATCTTACAAAATAGAAGGTAATTGATCCAAAAAGCTTCCAAGAATTCAAAATAGTTTAAGTCTCGTACTTTATGCTCTCAATTCTGACAAGATACCCCTCACAAAATCCTATTAAACCTATTTATAGAGGCCCAAACTGAGGCGAAGTTAGGACTAATTTGCCCCTGATGTTAATAATGCGGACCGCATTTCTGTCGCAAAATAGAAATGTGGTCCGCAAATCTTCTTCATCCGTCGCATATCCAACCCAAGGATTTTGCCTTTATCGCATTCTGAAATTGCGGTCCGCATTGAATAAATACGATCCCCTTCTGCATCGCAAATCCAACACTCTGTAAACTGCATATTTGATTTACGGTTGGGTTTGCGGTGCGTATATTGATTATGCGATCGCATTCTTTACCTTGACTTTTACCCAAAACTCTGCTTGCGTCTGCGATTCCCCAGTGCATATTTGCGGTTTGCATTCTAGTTATGCGGTCGCATGTGCGACCGCATTCTTAACATAAAGAAGTGCCCAGAGTTCTGTCCTTGTTTGCGATCTGATTGTGAAATATGCGATTCGCATGTGCTATTTGCGACCGCATATTCACATCTGCGATGCTGTTCAATGCTTTTCTTGTCTTCAGTTGGCTTTTTGGGCTCTTTTCCGTGCTTTTAGGTCCTTCCACTTGATGTACTGCAAATACACTAAAATAATATAAGTATCGATGGAATTTGCACGTAAAACAAGTTAAAATCTAAGCAAGTAGTATCAAAATGTGCCGAAATTCCCCGGCACATCAACACCCCCAACTTAAACTCTTGCTTGTCCTCAAGCAACTAAAACGACACTATCCTATTCTAGACTCTACTTACCAAATATGAAACAATCATGACTATGGACAGTGTTTGTTGTTAGTATTTCAAGCATACCTCTTTGAATGCTTTACCCTCCCTAAATCATTAGTATATTCAAGGATAACCAATCAGCTTGTGAACTTTGAGCCTCAACAAAGTGACTAAAGGCTACCTTCAGCTGAATGCACTTATGCTTTACTCAAAACTCAACTTTCTATCAACCTCGCAGTTCATGTGCCCTCACTAGAAAGAAAGTCCCAAACTCACAATATTTATTATAACAATACAAAGGGACTAAAGTGAAAATACACTCACTCTCAGAATAAAATTTCAAATGTCACCACATACCATACCATAGGCTTGCCCTTATTTTAATTCGTCACCTACTTCTAAGAACACTCGGTTGGAGATCACATAAGGACTTTTTAAGCTTGTAATGTAGATTTAAGGAAGGGTAGGATAAATATTTAGATATGAGTGACTACATCCTCCTTGAACACTAATTACATTTTTCTTTCTTTTTACACTTTGCTTCTTTTCATACCCCATAGCCTCAATGGCGTTTAGTTCCCAATGTGGACCCACCTTAAATACCTCGCTAATTTCCTTCAGAGCTCCATTATTGTACACATATATAACTATTCTCTTTTTCTTTTCTTTTCTTTTTTTTTCTTTTTTTTTTTCTTCTGGAGCTTTTATAAATTCACATTAGCACTTTGAGGTATAAGCTCTCACCCTCACTACATAACCTTATCCATTTCCATTTTGACCCACACCTCCAACTTAGGCTTTTAGCCTCATTCACAATGTTCAAGGAGGAACGGGTTCAAAAGAGATAATTGTTTTTACGAACGGGAGAGGTTTGTAATGAGGAGGCCAAAAAAAAGGCTAAAAGGCTCAAATAGGGTACTAGTGATATTATTTTTGCATAGGTAGGTTAAAAAGGCTAAAGAGGTTTCATAAGTAGAACAAAGAATGTCTAAGATCCTCTCTCCAACTCAGTGTAATTATAATAAGCGTCGAAAAACCAACCGGGCAAGTTCTAGATGGCAGAAGCAACACAAGAACTATTTAAACAAAGAGCTCACACACATGGCACACAAACTGTTCGGTTAACATAGTTTACAGCTTTAGAGTTAACATTTGGCCACTCGAGGCTTTCCTCATGTATAAATACATGACTATAGGTAGACCTAAAGTTACAAAGTGAGCCTCAAGTTCACACAGTTGATCTGTTAACAAGGGTATAATCTACACACAGATGCACACGCTTGACACTAAACAATTACACCATCCCGGTCAAAATGTCTCATTTTACTGTCCTGGTTCTACTATTACACCCTTAAAAAAGAACCCGACAAAGAAAAAACAAGGGGATTTTATTGGCAAACTTAACTTTATTATCTATTTAACTACACAACATATATACAGAAATCATTAAACATTAATACATATTTTACAGTTACTAATATCGCAAAACATACAGGAAAACAGATCAAATGTACAGATAAGGCTACCACCCTCAACCGAAATCATGCATTGTCCCCAATGCATAAGAAAAGAAGTTAGAGTTCAAGGGGCTCCCTGGGGCGCATTTGCGCTAAGGGACTCAGTGGCCTATGGATCCTTTGTAGCTGCAGGAGGGCTGTGGGACTGAGCGGGAGCTGGTGGTAGGGCTGCTGAGCTGCTAGCTTCGCCCACTGGTGGCTGGGTGGCCGATGGGTCTGCAAGGGCGGCCACATCCGCTAGCGAGTGCTGTATGGCCCGCTCAATGTGTGCGTGCTCCTCTTCCTCCACTGTTGGAGCAGCAATTACTTTGCCCTTCTCCTGAGGGTCATCAGCCTCGTCGGACCATGAACTGGTATCCTTTATCTCCTTCCCCTCTAACTCTGATGACTGTCCCAATGTCTCGTCATCAGTAACATCAACTGGTACCGGAGGAGCTGGAGGTTGAGACACTCTGGCAGACAAAGGTGCAATGTCTGCCATTAGAGCAGTGAAGTCCAAGCCCAGGTCTGGTGCAGCAATGTCTGCACCCTGGTCACCTTCTTTGGGGAGGAGAGATGATAGGTCGAACTCCAAATTTTGCATTTTATGGAGTTCGGTCTTCATAGATTTTACTTCCTCCCTCAGCTGGGGTAAACCCCTAACCTCACCTCTTTCTATCTGTTCAACCCTAGACTCAAGTTTGTGCAAACGATCCCCAAACAATGTTTGTTGTTGTTGGAGAGCGGTCACTGACGTTTGAATTGGAGTCAGGGCTTGTTTGATCAGGTGTGGCAGGGTTTTCAAGAGTTGGTCTACTTTGGCATTGGCATGTTGTGCAATAAGACCAAGTCTTGAAAGGGCTGGCATTGTCGATGAAGGTTGACCCGTGGTGGATGAGGAAGTAGGCTCTGCAGCAGCAGTAGAGGCTTCTGGATCTTGGGGAGATATGATAGTTTGGGAGTCAAGGTTCTGAAGTGGGGTCTCTGTTGGGGTAGCAGAATCACTGATACGAGTGATATCTATATCCCTCGTTGACTTTCCGAGTTTGTCAGCTTGTGGCAAGAAAGGCACGTTCACAGCTTGGCAAAGGGCTGTGATCAAACTCGGAAATGGAAGTGATGTGGCACGCTGCGTTGCCCGGATACCAATCTCCTGGAAGATGAGACTCCCCACATCGATTTTTATACCGGCCATAATGCACGCAATGAGAAGTGCTTTCTCAATGCTTATATCTGTTTCGTTTCTGGACGGTATTAACTGGGAGGTGATGAAGCTCAGCCAAAATTTTCCCTCCCTTGTGAGGTCCTCTTTATAGATCTTCTTTCTAGGGTTTATCCAAGCAGGAATCCCCTTTGCAATAATGGACTCTGTTGGAGTACTTGGCATCGTACTCGGCTGTGCTTGATTGTCAATCGGGGAAGTAGAGTTCATTAATATGCTCACTGTTGCAAAACACACTCCTACCAACGAACCTTTACGACGCCAGTAAATATTCTGTTGCGTCTGTGGTACCCCGTTCTTGAAGCTCCATATGATGCATAGAATTCCCGGACCATTGACTCGTTGTACTCTTTAGGATCCCTAGTGAAATACTCCCATTTTCTTGTTTTGATGTTGTCGAGAATATGAGGGTACTGTTTCTGTAGTCCATTCAAACTCAACTGTTTTTCTCCCAATATTTTTCTTTTAGTTAGCCCCTCCCTAAACAATGTCCTGGAGCCTTCGACCCCGAATCGAATCTGAAGGTCATCTCCACGCTTCCTTCTGGCCTCAGCTACTAGATCAATTTCGGGCAAGCGGTTCTCCTCATCAGACTGGGAGGTGCTTGGCAAATTTGGTTCCATTCTTACAGGTTTGGGTTGTGCCGTGTTAAGACCAGATGATGATCTTTTCTTTTCGGAATGCTTTTTAGGTGCCATATCTGCATGATGGTAAGATGTAAGCGACATTGTCTTCAGTAGAGAAAAGAAAACAGGAAGAATCAACAAAGAATTAAATGAATGCGGCATGGTTTGCGTTCGCATAACCACTATGCGAACCGCAAATTCGTCGCATTCATAGGTGTGCAAAGATAGATTTCATTCTGCGGTGGGATATGCGATCGCATAACCACTATGCGAATCGCATAACCATCACACAATGGTCTTGTTCACAGACATGTTAGCAGAGCACATATGTGATCACATATCTACCGCAAAGTGAGATATGCGATCGCAAACTTGACGCAGATTTGCTGGTGGTACTCCAGATGTTCTGACCCTGTTTGCTGTGCCTTTGCGGTCCGCATAGTAGTTATGCGATTGCAAAGACACCACATATTTTGTCTTTTTCAGGTATCTAGGGTTTTAGGGATGCGGTCAAAACGCGGTCCACATTTTGATTTTGTGGACCGCAAATACTTTGGATTTATAATTATGTTCATCCCCTCACAACTGATAGCCCTAGATTCCTGTATCCATCCCCCAAAATGCTCAAACATCTACAATGAGCCACAAAACCTAACTTGTAGAGTGAAAATCAAAGACATAGCAAAGGTGGTAGTTTAGTGGATCAACACACATACCTAAGAAGAAGATTTCAGGAGATAGGACAATTTTAATCAGAACTCTGTTGTTGGTAAGCTTGAATCTCAGTTCTTCGCTGATATTCTCTTTTGCTGTTCGTTTCTTTGTTCTTTTCCTCTCTCTTTTTTTTTTTTACACTATATTGAAGGATTTAAAAGAGGAGGAAATGCGGACACTTACCTGTCATTATGCGATGGTTAAGTCATCGCATAGTTTAAATGCGATTCGCAAATTAGACCACCTCACCGCATTTGTGTCATCGTTTTGAGCCAAACTTTCTGTCTCTGTTTGCGATGAAAATACGAACCGCATAAAGCAAATGCGATTCGCAAACTGCAGTACATCTTCGCATTTTTGACAGCCATTTTAGTCCAACTTTCTGCTTCAGTTTGCGATGAAAATGCGGACCGCATAAAGCAAATGTGATCCGCAAACTGCAGTACATCTTTGCATTTTTGACAGCCAATTTAGGCCAACTTTCTGCTTCAGTTTGCGACACAAATGCGGCTCGCATATTGATAATGCGATCGCAGTTGTGTAGCATTTGTCACATAGTTGTTTTTCTTCAGTTGCAAGAATTCCTTCTCAGTTTTGTGTCCTTTTGTCAAACTCCTGCATCTCAAAACACCCTTCAAATAGCCCTAAATAAAACTATGATATCAAAAACTTAAATAACGTTACAACAACAAGCAAAAATAAATGTTACCACACATGGATTGCCTCCCATGAAGCGCTTGATTTAACGTCGCGGCACGACGAAGCTGAGACGCCTCTGAATTCATTCCATGGTTGGGCATGGGCCATCCTTTAGAGCCAGCTACTCTACCAAATGCTTCTCACCATCTGCTCCCAAGTAATGCTTAATTCTTTGACAATTCACCTTGAAGGTTCGGAGTCCATCCTCCGATGCTAGTTCTACAGCTCCAAAGGGAGAGACATCGACAACTTTGAAAGGGCCAGACCATTTAGATTTTAGCTTCCCCGGAAATAATTTTAGTCTGGAGTTGAAAATCAATGCCTTGAATTGCATTCTTTCTTTATACACGGCTGCACTTTCATATGTGTGGAGACAGAACTCCTCCATTTCATTCAATTGTGCTAGCCTCAGAGCTCCAGCTTGTGTCCAGTCCATATTTAATCTTTTTAAGGCCCACATAGCCTTATGCTCAAGTTCCACAGGTAAATGGCAAGTTTTTCCAAAAATTAGCTGATTGGGCGATGTACCAATGGGGGGTTTTGTACGCTGTGCGGTATGCCCATAGAGCATCATCTAGCTTCTTTGACCAGTCGGTCCTGTTTGCATTCACCGTTTTTGCTAGTATGCTCTTTATTTCCCTGTTAGATACCTCCACTTGACCGCTCGACTGTGGATGATAGGGTGTGGCAACCTTATGCTTGACACCGTACTTGTCAAGGAGAACTTTAAAGCCTTTGTTGCAGAAATGCGAACCCCCATCACTGAGAATGGCTCTCGGAGTTCCAAACCGGGTGAAAATATTTTTCTTTAGAAATGCGGTCACACTCCGAGCCTCGTTGTTTGGTAAAGCAATGGCTTCTACCCATTTGGACACGTAGTCCACAGCTACTAAGATATATTTCATCCCATATGAGCTTATAAAAGGGCCCATGAAGTCAATACCCCAGACAGTCGAATAGTTTGATTTCCATCACAAAGTTCATCGGCATCTATGCCTCCTAAAGATTGGGCCCTGCCTTTGGCATTGGTCACATGATGACCCCCAACCGGTGTAACCACATTCCAAGATCTTTGCTGCCGTTCTATTTCCCCATGATGACCCCCAACCGGTGAGTCATGACAAGCTTTTAGAATTTGTAGCATTTCTTCCTCAGGCATGCATCTCCTGATGATGTTGTCTGCACAAACATGGAACAAGAAGGGTTCTTCCCGGTAATAGTTTCGACAATCCCTCAAGAACTTCTTCTTTTGGTAAGACTCCAACCCTTCCGGAATAAGGTCGCTAACTATGTAGTTAGCGATGTCTGCATGCCAAGGTGCAAAGTTGTTGGATAACACCAGTATTTGTTCATCTGGAAATGCATCATTGATTTCCAGCTCTCCTTTTTGTCTCCCCACTTCTTCAATTCTGGACAAGTGATCTGCCACTTGGTTTTGTGTTTCTTTTCGATTCATCACTTCAAAATCGAATTCTTGCAGCAGCAAAACCCATCGAATCAGCCACGGCTTTGCATCTTTCTTCGCCATCAGATAGCGGAGAGTTGCATGATCGGTGTACACAATTACTTTGGAGCCCAGCAGATACGCACGAAACTTCTCGAAAGCATAAACAATGGCCAACAATTCTTGCTCGGTTACTGTGTAATTTATCTATGCCCCATTAAGTGTTTTGCTAGCATAGTAGATTGGGCGAAGAACTTTATTGTGTCGTTGGCCCAGCATCACTCCAATAGCTACACCACTGGCGTCACACATAAGTTCGAAAGGGAGTGACCAATCAGGTGTGACAATAATGGGTGCCGTGGTGAGCTTTTCCTTCAGTTCCTCAAAAGCTTTTAGGCATTTCTCATCGAAGACGAACTTGGCATCCTTCTCAAGGAGTTTACACATAGGATTTGCAATCTTTGAAAAATCCTTAATGAAACGCCTGTAGAACCGGCATGCCCCAAAAAACTATGAACACCTTTGACGGACGTGGGTGGAGGAAGCTTAGAGATGATTTCTATTTTAGCTTTATCTACCTCTATGCCACGCCTTGAGATTTTATGTCCCAGAACAATACCTTCATCCACCATGAAGTGGCATTTTTCCCAATTTAGCACAAGGTTTGTCTCTTCGCATCGCTTGAGCACTTGTTTGAGATTCTTCAGGCAATGCTCAAAAGTCTCACCTACTACCGAAAAATCATCCATAAAAACCTCAAGAAAGTCCTCTACCATATCGGAGAAAATAGGCATCATGCATCTCTGGAAGGTAGCCGGAGCGTTGCATAGGCCGAATGGCATCCGGCTAAAAGCAAATGTTCCATATGGGCATGTGAATGTTGTCTTCTCCTGGTCCTCCAAAGCTATTTTGATCTGATAATAACCGAAGTATCCATCAAAGAAACAATAAAAGGACTTTCCCGCTAGCCGATCAAGCATTTGATCAATAAAAGGCATAGGGAAATGGTCCTTGCATGTGGCACTATTTAGTTTCATATATGCATACCCTCCATTCGGTTACTGTTCTTGTTGGGATAAGCTCGTTCTTCTCATTTTTGATCACAGTCGTGCCTCCCTTTTTCGGCACGCATTGCACCGGCTCACCCATGAACTATCAGCAATTGGATAAACTACCTCAGCGTCCAGCCATTTGATTATTTCCTTCTTAACTACTTCCTGCATTGACGGGTTCAACCGTCGCTGATGTTCCACACTCGGTTTGGTCCCACTTTCTAACTGAATCTTATGCTCACAAATTCCAGCAGGGATCCCTCGAATGTCCGCAATTCTCCAACCAATGGCCTGTCTATGCTCCTTCAAAACTTTCAGCAACTGTTCCACCTGCGCATCATTCAACAAAGAAGAAACAATTACTGGTAAAGTATTATTTAAGGCAAGAAATTTATACCTCAAATGCGGAGGAAGTGGTTTGAGCTCTATTTGTGGTGGCTTAATGATAGACGGCTTTGCAGGAGGTGTAGCTCTATTCTCCAAATCAAGGGACAGCTTTGGTAGAGTATATGAGTAAGAACCACGCCCCTCCAACGCATTCACCGACTCCATAAAACCGTTCATATCATCACCATCGAAGTTTACCAAGATAGCTGCCAATGCTTCACCTAGGCAATGTTCTTCCATCTTCATCTCAACAGCATCATCTACTTCATCAACAATACCAATCACTGAAATGCTCTCGTACTCATTTGGTAGCTTCATACCCTTACTAGCTTGGAAGGTAACTTCTTCATTGTTCACTCGGAATTTAATTTCATTACGTTCCGAATCCATAAGGGCTCTTCCAGTGGCTAAAAATGGTCTCCCCAAGATAATAGGGATTTTCTTGTCCACAACACAGTCAAGAATTACAAAATCAGCTAGTATATAAAATTTCCCAACTTTCACAATCACATCATCAACAATACCAATTGGTCTCTTGATTGAATGGTCAGCCATTTGCAACCTCATACTCGTCGGCCTTAGCATTCTTAATTTCGCTTGTTTGTAAATGGCAAGCGGCATTAAATTGATGCTGGCCCCATTGTCACAAAGTGCCTTTGCAAACTCCCGCACCCTAATAGTGCACGGAATAGTAAATGCTCCCGGGTCTTCTTTCTTCTGAATAGGATTTGTAGCAATAATAGAGCTAACCCGATGAGTCATATTCACCACCTCATTCTTGGTGGTTCTCTTCTTTGTGATCAAATCTTTTAGATACTTAGCAAAACTAGGCATTTCTTTAAAAGCCTCCAAGAACGGTATATTCACAGATAATTGCTTGAGAATATCATAGAACTTCTCAAATTTGCTATCGTCAACTCTTCTTGCAAGTCTCTGAGGGAAAGGAGGAGGGGGTCTAGGAATCGGCGGAAGAATGTTTGACATTTCTTTTGCCTTTTCCTTCATCCCTTCTCGTGTCTCATCGCGGATTTGCACAACCTCTGAAGTTTTCTTTACTTCAGCAACATTGGGCTCTTCAACCTCGACTCCTTTTTCAAGTTCTTCCACATCAACTGCTTGCTCATTCTTTCCTTGCAGTATCTTCCCACTCCTGGTAGTGATAGCCATGACATGGGAAGTTGGGCCCCTCCCACTTCCCTTTGGATTTGCAATAGTATCAACAGGAAGTGTTCCCTTCTGCTGTGGATGTTTCTCACGAGAAAGATCTCTCATTTGCAATTCCAGTTTTTGAATCGCCGCAGTGTGAGAGCCAACCAACTCAGTCATGTTCCTCATGGAGTTATCAGACTTTTCGTGGTTTTGCAGTATCCTTTCAAGCATGCTCCCCAATTTAGACTCACTAGAGGAACCTTGATTTGAGTACTGGCCCTTTGGAGGAACATAAGGATTGGAACTTCGATTTGCAAAGTTGTTGCTGCTGTTCCAGTTTCCTTGGTTAGAACCACTTTGGTCATTTCGCCATGGGTGGTGACCTTGCCCTTGCGGGTTTGGTCTCCACTGATTCTGAGAGCCTTAACCTTGGTAGTGCTGCCTTTGGTACCCTCCTTGAGAGTTATTGACATAGTTTGCCTCCTCATAATCTTCATTTGGTACCGGCTGCACATTTTCAACCACATTCACTTTCTTCTTCTGATTTTCCGTGAAAAGCTTTGTCAACACATTGACATTCGTAGCAAGTTCTGCAATTACTTGGTCTCGCTCTTGATTTTCCTTGATCAAGCTGTACAAAGAAGGAGAGCCAATTGCAATTCCGCCTGTGGAGTCCTCTGAATGACAAGCTTGGTTATGCTTTGCCATTTTATCCAAAATTTGAGTCACCCTAGTGAAGGATTTGTCCATTGAAGAACCAGCAGCTGCATTCTTCGCTATTGATTGGTTCATAGGATCCAAACCCATATAAAATT
Organism: Nicotiana obtusifolia; assembly: GCA_002018475.1. NCBI lineage: Eukaryota > Viridiplantae > Streptophyta > Magnoliopsida > Solanales > Solanaceae > Nicotiana > Nicotiana obtusifolia. The sequence continues at coordinate 19,749 of MCJB01048100.1, forward strand.
TTTCCAACAAAATGGAATCAGGAAAACCATGGTTTGGGGACCTCACCTAGTATAGTTTAAAGCGATCCCACGCTTCATGTAGTTGTTCGCCTGGTAGTTGCTTGAAGAAAACAATCTTATCCCTGAGCTTTGATTTCTTGCTTTGTGGAAACCATTTCGACAAGAAAGCTCGGTCAAGTTCGGGCCATAAATGTATAGAATTTGGAGGAAGATTTTGGAGCCATTTCCTCGCATCCCCAGCTAGAGAATATTTAAAACACCTCAACCGCAAGGCATCGTCGGAGACATTATTCTGCTTATACATTGCACATACACCCAAGAAATTTTTGAGGTGTTGTTTTGGGTCATCATCTGTGGAATTTCTGAAAAATCCCTCCGCTTTCAGCATCAAAATTAATCCGTGTTCCACTTTGAAGGTAGCAGCACCAATAGTAGGAGGTACAATAGCGTTTGTATCCTCAATATACTCCTCAATGTCTGCAAAAGGATTTACTTCCACGTCCAACTCCACATCATCACCATAGTCCTACATGTTCTCCTGTCAACACCAAACAAAACAAACAAAGTGTGATAGAATAGAATCAGACGTACAGTAAAGTATACGCTAATTAGTAATTTCAAAACCGTATTCCCCGGCAACAGCGTCAAAATTTGATACGCTCAAATTATACCTTAATAGATAGTGTAAGCGGTCGGTGTCAAATATAATAACCCAACAAGGTTGGGGTCGAATCCCACAGGGAATAGGTGTGAAACTTTTACTTAATTAGTGTAGTACTCAACAAAGTCGTAATTCTATCAAGTAATCGTAACCGAAAGATGTCTTGAACTTCATTTTAAAAGAAGACTGATTGCAATATTATGAATGAAAATAATATGATTTAAAGAAACCAAGGTTGTGTCCCCCATAATATAGTATAATGCTATTGATATTAATATGATATATTTCCAACGGAAGACTTTATTGATATGCAATTGATGCCTAATTTACTACCCAATATTTTCCAATAGTTGGATACTATGTCCTCTTTATGATTTTCTCAAATACAAAAGAGTTATGATTAAGAACAATCAATTAATGCTGAATTAAAACCTACTTATTCCTAAGCGATTTTATTAAACAAGGTTTAAAGCCTTGAGTCTTTGTTATTTACTTCTACCAAATTCTACCTCACTCTCCCAAGCAAAGATAGAATTAAATGGCGTTTGTTAATGTTTGCAACCAGTAACAATTGTTTGAAGCATAAGAAGTAAATAAATATCACTCATCCGTTGAAACTATATTCAATATCAAAATTCTAATAACATCATACCTATCTAGGGTTCACAACCTTAGCGTTGGGAATTAGTTACTCATGCTAAAAACTGAATAACAAAGAATAGTAATTGTCATAATCTTACAAAATAGAAGGTAATTGATCCAAAAAGCTTCCAAGAATTCAAAATAATGCGGCCTAAAAATCGAGGTGAAGTTAGGACTAATTTGCCCCTGATGTTAATAATGCGGACTGCATTTCTGTCGCAAAACAGAAATGTGGTCCGCAAATCTTCTTCATCCGTCGCATATCCAACCCAAGGATTTTGTCTTCATCGCATTCTGAAATTGCGGTCCGCATTGAAGAAATGCGATCCCCTTCTGCATCGCAAATCCAACACTCTGTAAACTGCATATTTGATTTGCAGTTGGGTTTGCGATGCACATATTGATTATGCGATCGCGAAATGCGATCACATTCTTTACCTTGACTTTTGCCCAAAACTCTGCTTGCGTCTGCGATTCCCCAGTGCATGTTTGCGGTTCGCATTCTAGTTATGCGGTCGCATATGCGACCACATTCTTAACATGAAGAAGTGCCCAGAGTTCTATCCTTGTTTGCGATCTAATTGTGAAATATGCGGTTCGCATGTGCTGTTTGCGACCGCATATTCACATCTGCGGTGGTGTTCAATGCTTTTCTTGTCTTCAGTTTTCTTTTTGGGCTCTTTTCCGTGCTTTTAGGTCCTTTCACTTGATGTACTGCAAATACACTAAAATTACATTAGTATTGATGGAATTTGCACGTAAAACAAGTTAAAATATAAGCAAGTAGTATCAAAATGTGCCGGAATTTCCCGGCACATCACCCCTCCACTTTCTGAATATTCTCAACTGAATATTCGAGAAGTGGTAAGTTCATTTATGGAGGGAATGTCTTGCCGCCTCTTTCCAACAATCATAATTCTTTCTTCAGAAGCGATGTGAAGTAAGTCTTGTCTATTTAATGCCCAAGACACGTGTCTCGTTGTAATTGGTTCTGCAATTTTCAGTGCCTTTTTAAGGTTCTCTGCGACTGCATCAGTTACGAAGAGACAGTTCCATGATGATAGTACATAATGACGGTTTCTGATGATGGTTTTTATTTTTCCTATAAATACCATATCATACACAACTTTAAACACCTCGTCTACTCTCTTGCATTCATATTCTAAACTTCTTCTTATAGTTCTTCTTCTTTCTCTGTGTTTTCACCATTAAAGATGTCTTATCATTCTTCAAACCCTACTTCATCATCGAACCCCACTAAGATAGTGATTGTTGATGAACTTTCCCTCTCTTCTTCCCAACTAAAAGTAGAAGAGGTGGAAGACTTCGTAACTTAGGCTTTTTATCTACCCATAGCTCTACCCCTTATTAGAGGGATACTGCCAAACCTTCCTCCTCTAGAGATAGAGCTTCCATAACCCCTATATCTTTCTCTAGAGGGAAAAATTACAATGAACCTATGCAAGAACCACTATAGCTGAGATTGTTCCTCAGAAATTTTATTTCATATCAGATTTTGAAGCTATGAGAAAACATGTGTCTTCCATACCATCACTTAACCCTACTAATTATTTCTCTAGTTTGATCACTCCTGGTCTCTTTTCCTTGGTCCGTCGTGAATGCAACTAGAAACCAGATTTCCCAGTGATGACCCCTAGTGTTGATGATAGAAGTGCCTCTTATCATGGAGGTTATTCTTTGTTTATACCTACCTTTTTAATTTAGGGTTTAACCCTCCTATTGACCCATTAATTATTGAATTTTTCCGTTACTTCAATGTCTGCCTTGGCCAAATAGCTCCGATCGTGTGGAGAGCAGTAGCTTGTCTTTGTTATTTTTCAAATTTGGTTACTGCTTATTTTACTTTTCATCACTTACTCCATCTGTACTCCCCAATGCTCTTTCGCGAGGGTGTTTTCTCTCTTGTGGCAAGAAGTAAGAGAGTTTTAGTCAGCCCCGAGGATGACCGTGATCGTGATTGGTATGCCCGATTTGTAGCTATTCCCACTCATGACTTAGTGGATGATGAGAATATGCTCTTCCCTGAGAAGTGGAACTTTGCACGTGAGTATTTTTCTCTAATTCTTTATTTCTCTCGATGTTTCAATTTTTCTCACATATGTTTATGTTTATTTTTAGCAAGTATAGAAGTTTTCAGAGAAATCCCTAACTTCCGTGATTAGGTATAAAAAATGTTGACTGTTGCTCCCATGGACCAGAGATCAAGGAAATTTTTTTCTCTAAAATTTCGATCGAAAGTGAAGACCCACAGTATATTTTTTTATTTCCATGGTTTTCTTTCCCTTTTTTTTTTCTTTTATCCAGTTTATTTTTTCTGTTTCTAGGGTTTGCCATTTGTGGCATCAGCCCTGCTTCCATTCCTTCTGTTAGGCTTTCTATTAGCTCTGCACAAGAACAAATTCTTAATGTATCTTCTTCTAAGAGGAAGAATGTTGAAGCCCGTGGCTCCAAAGAAGAAGATAATGAAGAAGGGTCCTTAGTGAGGAAGTCACGAGTCAGAAGACACGTGGTTTTAGATGATGAAGCCACTGTTTCTCGAGACCCACCTTAGGCTTCGAGCCTTTTAGTCTTGTTGATGAGCCACAGAGTGTCCATTTGGACATCTCTGACAAAGATATTGACCATTCTGGTAATCCCCCCTCAATTCCCATTGATACACTTTCCGCCCAAGGATTTGAGGGTGAAGAAGATTTTGGCCTCGTTTCTGAAGAGCCACAACTTGCCACTCTTCCAATGACCCCAGTTACTACTGCTGTTAATCATCTCGTTTCTTCAACTTGAAAAAGATGTTCTTGCTGAGGACAAAGGAGCTTTGGAGAAACAACTGAAGATATCCAGCATTGAATTAGCAGTTTTGAAGGCTTCTTCCAATCAAGTTGAAAAGGACAAGGATAGATTGAAATGTTCCTTTGTTGAGCAGCACTCAAAGGCAACTGAAGAAATTAGAAGGTTGAAAGAGCTTCTAAATCAAAAGGAGGTGTACGCTGGGTGATTTGGTGCAGATGCTCACCCAAGCTCAAGGGGATCTCCGTGCCTCTTCTGATAAGATTTAGTTCCTTGAGAGTTCTCTAAACCTTTGAAGGCATCCTATGAAGCTTCGGAAGTTGAGAAAGAAGACTTGAGGGTTGAGATAGAGCAGTTGGAGAAAGATTATGAAGCTCTTGGAGACAAGTTAATGCTTGATGTTAGCTGGGCTTTTTTGAATACTCATCTCGAGACTTTGACCGAGGCTAACCAGGAGGGTTTTGACCTTAATGCTGAAATTGCAAAAGCTAAGGAAGCGATTGAGAAAACTCATCAACGTCAAAGCTTCTCAACACCTGAGGATGAAAGTTCCAAAGGTGATGGAGATGGACTTACTCCTGGTCAGGCAGATGCCCAACCTTCGTCATCTTAAGTTAATCCCTCTACCCTCGTTAATGATGCTCCTTAGTTTTTACCCTTTGTCTTAGAAGTGACTTTTGTTGGTTTTTGTTGAAACTTTTTTGTTTTTGTTTCTAAGTGGTTTCTGGGAAGTTTTACCTTCCCTATTTTCAGGATTTTGACATAAATATATCATTTTGTTGCATATAATGCCTTTTTGCTCTTTAAATTTTTGAGCTTATACTTACATTAAAAAGGCATCTTTAGTATACATGGTTTTTTTTTTTTATAAGAGAAGGCCCTTTTTTATTAACAACACTAATGAAAATGAGGTCTCATCTTCATATTGGTGCAAAGATATGAAATATGAAGTAATTTGAAGAAGTTTTTATTTTTGAACTTTCAAATAAATATTCATGTACAACATTTTCATAACTACTTTCTTTATAGCAGGTTTACAAGTACGGGTACATTTCCCTGTGATTAAATCTATGATGTTAATCTAAAAGCTTGTGGGAGTTTTTGTAGGTTCTTCAATTGCTTACTGCCCATTCTTTCTGCGAGCTTGAACACTTTGAAAATTTGACATTTTTTTCATGGTTTTCCTTTAGCTAAGCTATGATTTTGTGGTGACATCTTTTTTCCTTGGTGTACTTCTCCATATGAATAGTCCCCCCATTATTTGAGCATTGAAGCATGAGGTCTTGAACACTGGATCAACTCCTCTCTTTGGTCCTTTCCCTGAAAAAGGAAATACAGATGGGACTCGGAGGTAACTTTTTAGATGATGGCTGCTTAACTCTTTCCATCAGAATTGTTGTAACCTTGACCAGAAATAATTAAGTATTTCGCATGTCTTTCGGATCATGTCATCATCTGGTACGGGCTATCTTTTTGCCTAGCATGTAAAATGGTTAGTAAAACTTAAATGAACAAAGTAAAAATGAACTTCTATTATACCTAACAGTGGGTATTAACTTCTTCAGAAGTAATACTTCTTCAAATGGACTGCATTCTAATGGAATTGTAACACCTTGCCGTCCATAGTTTCTAACTCCTACGCTCCTTTTCCAGCATTGCCTTTAACTCTATATGGGCATTCCCAATTTGGACTTAGCTTTCCTGTATTTGCCGCTTGTGTTGATCGAAAAACGTTTATGAGGACAAAGTCCCCAATTTTGAAATATCTCAAGTTCGCCTTCCTATTGTAGTACTATTCAATCATCTGCTTTTGTGCCTCCATCCAAATCAATGCTGCCTTCTCTTATGTAAAATATAAGTTTATATGAAATACTTCTATGTTTGACGCTTTATTTGTATGTGTGTACCTTGTGCTCAGTTTCCCTATCTCTACTGGAATTAAAGCTTCAGTCCCATACAAGAGCGAGATTGGGGTTTCTCTTGTGCTTATCTTTGTCGTCGTTCGGTAAGCCCATAATACCCTGGTAGTACTTCTAGCCACTTGCCTTTTGATTCCTCCATTCGCTTCTTTAGGTTGTTGATGATGACTTTATTTGTCGACTCAGCTTGACCGTTATCTATGGGGTGATAAGGTGCCGAAGTAATTCGTTTAATCTTCCAACTTTTGAAAAAATCAGCAACTTTCGCACCTACGAATTGCGGCACATTATCGCAAACGATTTCCTTTGGGACTCTAAATCGACATATTATATTTCTCCAAATGAAGCCCATAACTTCCTTTTCTTGTACCTGTTTAAAGGCACCTGCTTCCACCCATTTTGAGAAATAATCCGTTAGAATTAACAAAAATCATACCTATACCTTAGCTTGAGGCAATGGACCTACGATGTCCATCCCCCATTTCATGAATGGCCACGGTGATATGACAGAATGTAGCAATTCTACTGGTCGATGCATATTATTTGTGTATCGTTGGCACTTATCACACCTTGCTCTGAAATTTTCTGCTTTATCCTCTATTTTTGGCCAATAGTATCCTGCTATTATTAGCAATTTTACCAACGCTCTTCTCCCGGCATGATTACCACAATGCCCCTCGTGTACTTCTCTCATTACATATTCTGTTTGTGAAAGGTCCAAAGCACCGTGCTAAAGGTCCTCCAAATATTTTGGAATATAAATTCCCCCTTATTAGGCAATATTGGGCAGCTTTCAATCGTAGCAATCGGGATTTCTTCTTATTCTCGGGAAAAATTCCATGCCTCAAAAAGTTCACAAACTCATTTCTCCAATCCCAAGTTAAATTATTCAAATTTACCTCATTCTTGGTTTGGTCAAGGGCAGAATGAAACAAGTGTACCACAACTGCATTTGATGCATCAGCCACAGATGCCAGATTTTCGAATGCAGGTGCTTATGTGTTTTCCTCCCTGGGTATTTGTACAACTTCCAAGTCTGGAATTGCCTCAGTAATTCCTATACCTTTTCAAGGTAATGCTGCATTCATATTTCTCTGGCTACGTAAGTTCCTTGCATTTAGTTTACTACCAGCTGTGAGTCGCTTTTGATTATGATTAGTTCAATACCAAGCTCTCACGAGCTCTAAACCTGCAATCACAGCTTCATACTCTGCCTCATTGTTAGTAATTGGATAACACTTTATTGCCTGCCTTATGACTTCTCTTGAAGGTGGAATTAAAACAATTCCTAAACCTGCTCCTTTAATATTTGAGGAACCATCAGTAAACAAGGTCCAAGTCCCCATATTAGCTCCGGTGAACACTCGTAGCTCTTTTTCTGCTTCAGGAATCAGGTTCAAGCTAAAATCTACTACGAAATCCGCTAGTACTTGAGACTTTGTGGCAGTTCTAGGCTGATATATAATATCATATTCACTAAGCTCTATATCCCATTTAGCTAATCTTATTGACAATTCTTGCCTGTGTAATATATTTCTTAGTGGAAAAGAAGTTATAACCAGAATGGGATGACATTGAAAATAAGGTCGTAACTTCCTTCATGCCATAATTAAAGCTAGTGCTTCTCTAAATGTGGATATCGTGTCCTAGCATCTAATAAGGATTTACTAGCATAATAGATCGAAAACTGCTACCTTTGTCTTCACGTTCCAGTACCGCTCTTACCACCACTTCTGACACAATAAGGTAAGTGAGCAATCTTTCCCCGTTCCTTGGCTTTGCTAACAGGGGAGGTTTTGATAAGTATGACTTTAAATCCTTCAGAGCTTGTTCGCATTCGTTATTCTATTCAAATAATTTTGCTTTTTGAATATTGAAAATAATTTAAAACATTTTTCTGAAGATTTGGATATAAACATTCCTAGAGTTGCTACTCTACCTGTTAATCTTTGTACCTCTTTCTTGCTCATGAGTACATCAGGTATTTCCTCAATTGCTTTGATCTGCGCGGGATTTACTTCAATACCCTTGTTAGAAACAAGAAAACCCAAGAATTTACCTGAAGCAACATCAAAGGCGCATTTTTTTGGGTTTAACTTCATGCTATACTTGCAGAGAATTTCGAAGGTTTTAGTCAAGTGTTGGAAATGATCCCCTTCCTGTGTTGACTTGACTAACATATATTCTATGTAAACCTCCATGGTTTTTCCCAAGTGTTCTTGAAATATTTTGGTCACCAATCTCTGATACGTTGCTCTAGTATTTTTCAACCCAAATGGCACGACTTTGTAGAAATAAGTCCCCTTGTCCGTAATAAATGAGGTATTTCTGTTTTAGGACTGGTTTGTGTGATTGGGCGGGGTCCCGGGGGCCTCAGGTGTGTTTCAGATGTGTTTGGGTTATGTTACACTCTTATATGATATTTCCGCATCGTTTCTTTTGGAATAAAGGGTATTATATTGAGAAAAAGACCTTTGGTTTGTTATTAGATTAAACCATTAGATCCGTATCATAATTACGGAACCATATCAATAAGAATCGTCGAGTTCCGAGGTCGTATGAAAGAGTTAAGCCCATTTCCGTATCGGGAAAGATTACTGGTTTCTGGTGCAACCTTTTGTTCTTTGCGAACGCGAGAGAGGTTCTGTGAACGTGAAGAAAGATTTCTGGGTTGAATGGTCAACATAAAAAATTGATTTTCGCGAACGCGAAGGTTTCCCGCGAAGGCGATGAACAAAAAACATCTGGATAGTGTTTTAAACCGAGAATTTTAGTATTTTGAGCACATCTTGAGTTCTAGAGCTCCGTTTGAGGTGATTTTCACGGTGTTGTTCTCGTCTCAACAAGGGGGTAAATATCTGACCTTTAGTTTGATGTTTTTCCATGATTAGTTTCATTGATTATTATTTTTATCTGTCTTTGGATTGTAGAAATTGGGGTTTTAAACCCCATAGTTGATAAATTGTAAATCCTTGAATTGAGGGTCAATTCGTGGATGGAATTGTATGATTTTATGGATATATACTATATAATTTAAGGTAATACTTATTTTCGATAATATTTGGAATCTAGGAACGTGGGCCCGGGTGTTGACCTTGTTGACGTTTCAAGCGGAGTTGAGAATTGTCACAAATATTTAAATTACGAGTATTGGTAGTATATTATTTTGATTGGTTTGCACGTTGTTTTATGTTTCAGATCATTTGGCATCAGTTTGAGGAGTAAGAGAGGCGCTGGAGCCGGTTATTGGATTTCGGAGCGAGGTAAGTCTCCTGTCTAATCCTTTTAGGGGGAATTTACCCCGTAGGTGTTATGTTTATTATGTGCTACATGTTGTGGGAGCTACGCACGTATAAGGTAATGAGTTTCCATGTATATTATAGAGTTCCTGATTATGTCTGGGTAGACTTAGACTCACGCCATGCTTTAATTGTACTATTTGAGTTATTCTTGCCTATTTAAATGCTTTAATTTCCATTTAGCCTGAGACTGAACTCGCGTAGAGTATCAGAGTTTCTATTGAGATACTTGACGAGCTACCTGATTAGCTGTGGAAATTGTACTTTCCATTAGGGATTTCTTCTGCGTTGTGCATTTTCGTCCTATAGTTTTTCTTGAATTTTATAACTCACATGTATATTCATGAGTTGGGTGAGTGACTCGTCAAAGTTTCATATCCTAATAGGATCGGGTTGAATGCCTCAGCAATGCTCTTATGGGATCGGGCCATTCGCCTCGGCGGTATCATGTAATACACTTTTATGGGACAGACCGTTCGCCTCTGCGGTATCATGTAACACACCCTTATGGGATCGGGCCGTTTGCCTCGACGGTATCATGTAACATACTCTTACGGGATCGGGTCGTTCGCCTCGTCAGAGTAACATATTTTTATGGGATCAGACCGTTCGCCTCAGCAGGATTATGTATCATATTCTTATAGGATCAGGCCGTTCGTCTCGGCAGTTCTGTGAAACACTCTTATGGGATCAGTCCGCTTGCTTCGATAGAATCATGTGAAATACTTGATAATGAGTCCGCGTACTCATGAGTTTCCTAACTTGATATGACTGTTGGTTTGGTATTTACCATTACGTATTCCACTTGAGGAGGTATCCGATAATTGTGGACTTTGTGTTCACTGTTCAGCTGTAGACCGTACTATTTGCCTACAACTGTTCTCATTGTTTATTTATCATGTTTCATACTTGCCTACTTTATTATATTTGATTTACTAGACCACTAGGCTAGATACTTACTGGGTACGAATTGAAACATGATAAGGAGTCCGCGTACTCATGAGTTTCCTAACTTGATGTGACTGTTGGTTTGGTATTTACCATTACGTATTCCACTTGAGGAGGTATCCGATAATTGTAGACTTTGTGTTCACTGTTCAGCTGTAGACCGTACTATTTGCCTACAACTGTTCTCATTGTTTATTTATCATGTTTCATACTTGCCTACTTTATTATATTTGATTTACTAGACCACTAGGCTAGATACTTACTGGGTACAAATTGATTTACGTACTCATACTGCACTTCTGCACTTGTACACTAAATGTGCAGGATCTGACAGGTTCATTTGGTGGTCATTTGGATGCGTAGGCGCAACTGCTGAGGAGAGTTTATGATAAGCTGCATTCCATGCTATAATTTGCAACACACAGAGTCTCCATCATAATTTACTTTATCCTGTCTATCTTGTATTATAGACAGATGTTGTATTGTTATTGTACTTCCTAATTGATGCTCATGCATTTGTGACACCGGGTTTTGGGATGTTCTAGAGTTTGTTTATGGTTTTGGTTACCATTGACAGACTTGTACTTTATATTTCATTTAAATTGTACGTATCTACGATTTTTAATGCATTGATTTTCCTATCTAATAAGATTTAAGATTTCAAAATAATAAAATGAATAATTAAGTTAGTAGTTCACCGTTGGCTTGCCTAACGATGACGTTTGGCGTTATCACAACCAATAGTGGGTTTTGGATCATGACAACTCATGAGGAGCTAAAAAAGAGATTGGTGACTGCATCAATTATCACCATCCCATACTGGCGAGAGCCATTTGAGCTGATGTGTGATGCCAGTGACCCGACAATTGGGGCCATATTGGGGCAGAAGAAGAATAAAGTGTTCCACTCAATTTACTCCTCTAGCAAAACTCTAAACCCAGCTCAGATAAATTACATAATCACAAAAAAGAAAAAAAGAGTTGCTAGCGGTAGTATCGGCGTTTATCAAATTTAGGGCTACTTGGTGGGAACTAAAGTCATCGTCTATAGTGACCATGCCGTTCTCAGGTATTTGTTTGAGAAAAAGAATGCTAAGCCTAGACTAATTCGTCGGGTTCTTCTTCTGCAGGAATTTGACGTGGAAATCAAGGATCGAAAAGGGACGAAAAATCATGTAGCGGACCGTTTTTCGCGCTTGGAAACTCGCACACATGTTGAGGAAGGGGGCGCAATTCATGAAAGTTTTCCTAATAAGCAACTGCTAGCCATCACAGTTGGCATGGCCCCATGGTATGCTGACTATGTGAACTTCATTGTAAGTGGGGTGACTACGTCAGAGTTGTTACCGGATGGTAAGAGAAAATTCATGCATGATGTTAGACTTTATCTATGGGATGAGCCATTTTCGTTTAAGCTGTTTGCAGATCAGCTGGTGCGCCGATGTATTCCTGTGGAGGAGATGGAAGCGATTTACAAGATTGTCGTGCATCACCGTATCGGGGGCATCATGATAAAGACAAAACGGCTGCAAATGTGTTGCAGTCGAGATTATATTGGCCTAAGCTATTCAAGGATGCACATGCTTTTGTGAAAAGATGTGATAGGTTCCAAAGGACGGGTACAATTTCGAGAAGGCATGAGATGCCATTAAAAGGCATACTTGAGGTCGAAATCTTCGATGTTTGGGGAATAGACTACATGGTTGACTTATAATCGCTTTACATGTTGGTTTATGGGAAGGCTTTTCACTTGCCCGTTGAGCTTGAGCACAAAGCATATTGGGAAATCAAGAAGCTCAACTTCGATATAGACCTAGCAGGGGAGAAACGGATGTTGCAACTAAATGAGCTCGAAGAGGTTCAACTGCATGCATATGAGAATTCAAAGTTGTATAAAGAGAAAATAAAAAGATGGCATGACAAATATATTTTGCATCGTGAGTTTGAACAAGGTCAAGCTGTTCTATTGTTCAATTCAAGGTTGAATCTCTTTCCTGGGAAGTTCAAGGCAAAATGGTCGGGTCCTTTTGAAGTAGTGCGGGCTACAAAGCATGGAGCTTGTCACGATCCAAAATCGTAATAGGTCGCGATGGAACCTAACGTCGTCGTTAGGCCACAAGTGAATCTTCAATTTAGTTACCCCTTTTAACTTTTAAAACAAAAGTTTCCTTTTTAAAAGAACGAAATAAGTAAGATCTCATGCAACCGTATATACTCTTTTCTCAATAAAATACCAGCGTGAAAAATACATCAACTGTAGTGATAGTAATGATAAGTACAACAGGACATAAATGCTAAAAGCCCCTAAAACTCGGTGCCACAAGTGCATGAGAAATCTAGAGAATATACAAAACTAATACAGCTACTATCTGAAAGGTAATAGATAGAAATAATAAACAAGGTAGAGGGAGACTCCGATGCTGTAGATCGTAGCAAGGCAAGCAGCTCACCGCTCCGTAGAAGTGCAACTGTGTGCCCATGTGACCATTGGTAGTACCTGTCTCAGTACCTGCACATTCAGTGCAGAAGTGTAGCGTGAGTATGAAAAAAAATATGTACCCAGTAAGTATCTAGTCTAACCTCGAAGAAGTAGTGATGAGGGGTCGACTTGACACTTACTAGTGGTCAAACAGTAATAGAAATACATAAAGTAGACATGGTGCGTGTACAACAAGTAGCAAAAAAGCATATAAAAGTAATTATAGTAATTCTACACATGAGTCTATATCAAATCACTAAACATGTCATAACCGTCCTTGAAAGCGCTAACTCAACTGTTACCAAACCTAATCTAGTCTCAAATGTTAAGCACGAAGCTACTGAGGCGAATGGCCCTATCCCATAGGAATAGTGGCACTAAGTACTGCCGAGGCGAACGGCCCAATCCCATAAGATAGTGATACTCAGTATTGCCGAGGCAAACGGCCCGATCCCATAAGAATAGTGGTAACATATTGCCGATGCAAACGGTTTGAACTCATAAGAGTAATTTAATTCACTGCCGAGGCGAACTGCCCGATCTTATAAGAGTAGAGAAATTTACCTGGCTCGCGGAAGTACATGTGAGTTGAGAAGACACGGATCCACAGTTCATCAAATATTTCCCAAGTTTTCCAAAGTAAGAGGTTAAGTCGGTATCTTTATTCAAATCTTCAATCTCAATCATAATCAAGAAAATCAATACACAGGATAGGTACAAAGAGCACAATTAAAGGCATGAAGTGAATCTAAGTCTACCCGGACATATCATGAATATAGCTACGTACGAACTCTCGTCAGATCGTGCCTACGTAGCTCCCCGAAACAAGTAGCATGAAAAAATAAATACACCTAAGGGGATAAGTTCTCTTTTACAAGGTTAGGCAAGAGAGTTAGCTCGATTTCAAGTCCCCAGTCCGGCTCTTCAACCTCACTAGAACTCCTTAAACGACGTCGAGGACTTCGAAACTAACCAAAAGCCGCATAAACTAATAAATATATGCTCAAAAGTTTATAGTTTAGCTATTAAACTAATTTCCCAACCCAATCCGGAAAGTCCATAAAAATCACCCCCGGGTCCACGTGCCCGGATTCCGAAAATTTTCGAAGATAAATGTTACCCATGACCTCATGAACTCAAATATATAATATATTCCAAATTCTATAATAAATTTCCTGGTCAAATTTTATTTTTACCAAACCCTAGCTTTCCGACCCAATCCCACAATTTTCACTAATTTTCATATTAAAATCTACCCATAACCCATGTAATTAACTCAAAAATGGGTAGAATTCACTTACCTTGTGATGCTTGATGAAAATCCTCTCAAAAGAGCTCTCATAACCGGCCTACCAAAGTGAAAATGAAAGAAAATGAGCCAAATCCTGTATTGAAAATCGAATCTGCCCAGGCTCGCTCTTCTTCACGATCGCGGAAAAAGCATCTCGATCGCGAAGGCCATCTTCTCCTAGATGCCCATTTACTCATCGCGTTTGCATCCTCGTGGTTGCATTTGCGATGCTCATCTGCCCCAGCCCTTCACGTTCAACCACTCACATTCGCGAAGGCCTCCTGCCTCACAGCCATCCGTGCTCCCAGCCTTTTTCGCGTTTGCGATCAAGTCTACGCGTTCGCAAAGGAGGACCAGGTCCTTCTCCATGTTCATGAGCTTCCTCGCATTTGCTAAGAGTAAAATTTGGGGCCCTTCAACAGCCTTCTTCGCGATTGCGAGACAACCATCGCAATCGCAAGGCACACTAACACACCAGCAAGCCAGCATTTTCAGCCAAGTTCAAACATGCTCCGGGTGGTCCATAACACACCCGAGCTCCTCCGAGACCCCGTCCAAATGCACCAACAAGTCCATAAACACATTGTGGACTTACTCGAAGCCTCGGAACACATAAAACAACACCGGAATCAAGAATCGCACCTCAGAACCTCATTAATCAACTTCTCAGTTTCAAACTCATTTCAACCAACTCTGCACGCGTCGAAACATACCTAGACAAACTCATAATAACGCTAAATTTTATGCACAAGTCATAAATCACCATATGGAACTATTCTCAGGCTCAGAATCCCAAACGTACCTCAATTACACCAAAGTCTACTTCAAACCAAATTTATTGAACTTGAAAACCTTCAATGCGCCAACTTTCAACATTAAGCGCCGAAATGCTCTCGGATCACCCCGAAACCCTATCTGAACACACGCCCATATACGAACCTATTGGAACCATCAAATCCTGGTTCCGAGGTCTTTGACTCGATTTGTTGACTCAAGTCAAACTTGGTCATCTTTGGCCACCATTAAGGAACTAAGTGTTCCGATTTCAACCCGAACCCTTTCAAACCCGAATCAACCATACCCGCAAGTCATGAGGCAATAAAATCAAATACGGAAAATCTTAATTAGGGAAACGGGATCTAAAAAGCAATACGATCGGTCGGGTCATTACAGAGGTGTTGAGCTACGTGATCCCGAAAGTGATGGTGCATTTTTAGTCAATGGGCAGAGAGTTAAACACTATTGGGGTGGTGGCGTTCTTCATCACAAAACTCCGATAGACTTGGTGGATGCTTGAGGGAACACTTTGCGTCGTGCCGCAATGTTAAATCGGTCGCTTGATGGAAGGTAACCCATTGTGATGTTGTATACATTATGCCATGACGTTAACTATGATGCTTGTTGGGAGGCAACCCAATTTTTAGTGTTGATTAGCTTAATTAGTTTTTTTAACTTTGATTTATAGGTACTAACAAGTCTTGGTTGAATTTTGAGATTTGAATAGGTACCGGAGTGTCACGACCAAAACTCAACATGTCGTGATGGTGTCTACCACAATACTAGGCAAGCCGACAACCACCAGTAACTAAGCATTTTTAAATTGAAAGCAAGTTGAAATAACAGTTGATAAGTAACACTACGACTCAAATACACAATTCCCATAATCCGGGTGTTACTGAGTACACGAGCTACTAAATATCAACATAGTCAAAACTTCTAATACAACTATCTAGAAAGATAGAACAGTGCTAAATAGAAGGAAAAAGAAGGAGAGTCGAGGTCTGTGGACGCCAAGGCAACTACCTCAAAAGTCTCCAAGCCGGAAATACTCCAAATCTAGCAACCATAGTGCCCGGAAGTACCTGGATATGCACACAAAGTGCAGAGTATAGTATGAGTACAACCGATCCAATGTACTCAATAAGTAACAGGACTAATATTGGACTGAAAGCAGTGACGGGCGCAAATAGGTACAGTCCAAATCCAGATTACAACAATACAGATATGATAGGAAAATGACAATTATAACTCGAAGAATGTACATAGTACAAGAATGTAGACATGCTTTCAAGTTTAACAGTTTAAGTTTAACACTGATGAAATATGCCAAGTATGACTGATATGAGGAATGTTACATCTCTATATCTACATGTCAAATGTACATGTCACATGCAATGTATCACAATGATAACCTAATGTACTCACACTCTCAAACTACTCAATCAGACTGTCTCCACTCTCACTCATCACACTCAATCACTTAGCATTGTACGGTACCTATGCTCACTGCTGGTATGTCAGACTCCAGAGGGGCAGATCCTGCCCAAGCGCTAATATAAAGCCAATAGGGCCTGCTGCAGCGTGCAGCCCGATCCGATAATAATTATAATATATAAAGCCTATAAGACCTGTTGTGGTGTGCAACCGATCCATAATAATAATAATATATATAAAGCCAAGAAGGCCTGTTGCCGCGTGCAGCCCAATCCACAACCTCACTCACAACACCACTCTCAGGCCTCAACTCAGTCATCAATCTCTCCAATCTCTCGGGCTCACCAATCTCATACCATACAGCCCAAACAATAATACATGATGCAACAACAAATAGCAACTGAGACTGAGAAATGATCTGCAAATGATGGATGTGACTGAGTATATAATTACCATTTAATCAAATAAATCAACAGCAAAATGACCAGTGGGCCCCAACAAAAGAAGCATATATCCTAAACGTGATTTCTAACATGGATTGCAGCTCAATTACTCTAACACATAGTGATCACATGAATAGCAACAAGGTTTGATAACTACACAGTACCACGAAATTGACCGGGTCACAATTAACACGGTGCACGCCCACACGCTCGTCACCTAGCATGTGCGTCACCTCAACACCAACCACCTCAACACCAACCAAACAACATGTATTTTAGGGATTCATACCCTTAGAACAAATCTTAGAAGTGTTACGTACCTCAAACCGCGCAAATACCTACTCCAACAAGCCCTTGCCTCGCGAATCGGCCTCCAGGCGTCTCAAATCTAGCCACAAACAACTTAATACAATCAACACAAGCTATGAGAATCAATTCCATATGATAAATCTAGGTTCTTTAACAAAATTCAAAAAGTCAACACGACCCCACAACTCGGAATCTAACGGAATTAACAAAATCAGAACACCAATTCAACAACGAGTCCAACCATACTAAAATTACTCAATTCCGATCTCAACTCGACCTTCAAATCCTAAATTTAAAGCCTATGATGTTTCTACAATTTTTTCAACCCAAAACACTAATTAAATGGTAAAAAATACAATGATAGATTCATGTATATTAATCAAATCCTAGTTAGAATCACTTACCCCAATCAATTCCTCGAAAATCCCTCCAAGAATCGCCTCAATCCGACCTCCCAAAGTCCAAATATGAAATAATACTCTAATCCTCGCTTTTAAAATTTTATATTCTACCCAGATGCTCCTCTTCATGACCGTGGGAAATGCTTTGTGATTGCGAAGCACAAAAATACAAACTGCCAAATTAACCCTTCGCGAACGCAGAACACCAAGCGCGAACGCGATGCACAAGGACACAAAGCTATGCGATTGCAAGCCTCCTCATGCGATCGCAATGAACAAACGTGTGGCTTCCAGGCCACCCCTCCTTCCTTCTTCGCAAATGCGGTACAACCCTCGCGTTTGCGTAGTACCATTGCCCAAAGCTTCGTGATCGCAGACCAAGTCTTGCACTCGTATAGAACAATTTTCACCAGTCGCCCAAACAACTTTTCACGATCGCGGACATTCACTCGCGATCTCGTATAGGGAAACCAGAAGCACAGGCATCAGCAGTTTTAGCAAATCTTCTAAGTCCAATTTCAATCCGTTAACCATCCGAAATCCACCCGAGGCCCCCCGGATCTCAACCAAATATACCAACAAGTCCTAATATATCATATGAACTTAGTCTATGCCTTAAATCACATCAAACAATATCAAAAACATGAATCGCACCCCAATTCAAGCCTAATAAAATTAATGAATTTCCAACTTCTACAATCGATGCCGAAACCTAACAAACCAACTCCAATTGACCTCAAATTTTGCACACAAGTCATAAATTACACAACGGACCTATTCCAACTTCCAGAACCAAAATCCGAGCCCAATAACTACAAAGTCAACTCTCGGTCAAACTTCTTAACTCTCTAAACTTTAACTTTTTCAACTTTCGCCAATTCAAGCCAAAATCATTTATGGACCTCCAAATCAATATTCGGACATACTCCTAAGTCCAAAATCACCATATTGAGCTATTGCAACCATCAAAACTCAATTCCGAAGTCATTTATGCATAGGTCAACATCTGGTCAACTCTTTCAACTTAAACTTCTAATCTTGGGACTAAGTGCCATAACTCATTCCGAAATGTCCCCGGAACCAAACCAACCACCCCGTTAAGTCACATAACAACAAATAAGCACAAAATGAGCAATAAATGGGGGAACGGGGTTGCAATACTCAGAATAACCGGCTGGGTCGTTATACGGAGCAGACATGAACTCAAATAAACTCAAGGAGAAGCCAAAACTCGAAAGGATCGCGCCCTAGAACTGGCATCGCGAGGCAAGTCGTGCGTCGCGCTACAGTAGGCGACATGCGCTCTCTTGTAGAGTGCACCTGGCGTCGCTAGGTCTCCACTTCGCCCCGCACTAGGCGTCGCCCAGCCCATCTCGTATCCCAACTTACATCGTAGGTAAGTACTATGCCCCTTTTTAAATTTAAAACCCCCCAACACTCCCTTCTAACACCCCCACACAACTTAAAATATAACCCACGCCCAAAACCCCTCAACAACACACTCATCCTCCTCTCTTCCTCTCAACGAAATTCCTTCCATCTCAAAAGTTACCATTAATTGAAGACTCACTCCTCCTCTACAACATTCAAGGTATGAATTCTTCTCTACTTCTCCTCTAGTTTGGGAACAATTGAGGTATAGATTGCAAATTGCAAAATCTATGAATGCTATGAATGAGAAATTGTGCATGCTTATCCCAACCCCATGAAACCCATAGGATTGTCATTCTTGTCGTTCATATGAGTGTTTACACTCTAATCATAGTAGCGTGCCTTATAATCTAAATGTCTTTTCTTCACCAATTTCGCTGCTACATTACCCGTCAACGTTGTGCTTTCTGAGGGTTCCTCAAATCCTTCATCAATGGTGGACCATAATCCATGCCTTACAAAAATTCTTCAACTGTTGATACTAAATTTCAAAATTATTTTTGCCATCAAACAAAAAAAAAGGACAATCGAGTAATAGAGTATCTATAATTTTTTGGATCTCCTACTGGCTCTGACACCAATTTGAAGGAGAAATATTTTATTATAAATCTCCCTGAAGGATCTCCCTATAATTCTTTATTTCCTCCACAGATCTCCACCGACTCTGACAGAATCTCACAAAGGCTCTAATACCTATTTGACGGATTAAAATAACCTGAAAAAAGAATTTAGGCACTAGAAAAAAATTCAACAAAGGCTATATAGAAGAAATTTATCAAACTAGGGAGAGAACATGATAGGGGGCTTTTTCACGACTCATAAACTCTTGAAGCTCACTACATCGTTTCTACCTCTCCACAATAGAAAGTATGTAGTAGCACCCCTACTTATAATACTACAATCCAAATTGACTAGACTAACATAGCATATTCCAATATGAATTTGGTAAATAAATCCTAACTAGACATGAATTAAATAAACTAAAAAATACCAAATACTAGACGATGTAGGATACTAATTAATATTGGTTTCATTTCCAATAGAAGCAACTCCATCATTAGAGGAGTGCTTTATTGGACTGGATTTGTTGAGATTCCAAAGATAAAGCATATTTTGCAAGTTTATACAGTCGACCAATACAAGAGTGGTCCATATGATAGTCGTAATAAAGTCATTCATTTTAGTGCAATGAGGCAAAGCACTGTCTATTTATCTTTTATATAAGGGGCAGCCTCCGAAATGTCATGAAAGATGACTAAGGAATCACTAGTATAAGGAATGGTAGTCTAAGGCGAGTACGAGGCATGATGGATCTTTCATCTTCACTTTGTTTATTATACAAAAAGATTGAATTTAACAATATAAATGCTTTTTAAACTACTCACAACTTTAACTTGTAGTAGTTAATTGTCTTATTATGATATATATATCTTTTGATGACCTTGTGCAAAAAATTATCTTACATTGTCAAAACTCATAAAGAACAAAGGAAAACTTACAAACTGGGAGCATAATTAAACTCACAAAAGAACAGAGGAAAACTTACAAGTTGAGAGCCTTTACATTGAGAGAGTGGGTAATTCACATGCAGTGTGAATCAAAGAGAAAAATAAAAAGAAAAAGATAGGGTTAAAAATAGACAAAAATCGGAATTGATCCTAATTCCTACTTTTTTACCCTTTTTGCTTCTTGGCGCTTCATTGTTTGACCTCATTCCTACTCTATAGTCATTTCCATATAGTGGTAAGTATGGGTTTTTTGTATCTCTTTAGATTAATGTCTTTATATTCTTTTGTGAAGATGAGCCTATGTTCCAAATAGAAAGAGAAACGGTTCGATAGCTTATCAAGGATATTTTTTCGATTCATCTTTCATAAAGTACTTTTTTCAAATGTATGATGACCCGATATGTCATTTTAATTTTTAGCCTCTATTTCTATATTCTGAGACCTCAATTAGCTATGTTTAGCATTTCTTGAGTTGCATGCGTAGTTCGTTTCTTATTCTAGAAAGTCTTTATGTGAAAAATTGAAGAAAAAAAAATGAATTTTTACCTTTAAAATGAGTTGAGTTGACTACTGTCAACATTTATTGTAAAAGGACCAGGATCAGTATTTAGACGATCCCGATGGGTCCGTATCATGATTTAGGACTTGGGCGTATGCCCGGAATTTAATTCGGAAGTCCCTAACTTGTTTTGACTTGTTTTGCCGAAATCTAGCATTTTTGAAAGTTGAAAATTACTAAGTTTTACCAAAAGTTGACTTCTTAGCTAACGGGTTCCGATTTTGATGTTAAAACTTGGAATAGTTTTGTATTTTTATTTGAAAATTGTCTGCAAAATTTGGTTCAATTCATAATTGATTTGATATGATTCGAACGCTTAAACATGATTCTAGTGTTCTTGAGTTTCACTTTGAAAGTTCATTCATTTTGAGGATTGATTAGTAGATTTAGATGTGATTTTGGTGATTTTATTGCACAAGCAAGTTTGTATGATGTTATTACACTGTGCATATTATGTTTGGAGCCCGAGGGGCTCGGGTGAGTTTCAGATAGGCTACAGATTGATTTTGGACTTTGGAGATAGCTGATGCCTTCTCTGTTGCTAGTGTGGTCTGCATATCGCGTCTTTGCAAGAGTTGTCACATTAGCGACTCCTGGGGCTTTGAGACAGGGTTCGCATTTGCGACCCTTGTTTCACAAATGCGGTGTTTGCAATTACGAATAAGACATCGTAATTGCGACATCCGTAACTAGGTAAAGAGTGAAAAACTGGGACTTAGCTCATTTCTCACAATCTCTCAACCCTAAATACCATATAGGCGATTTTCCAAGAGACTTTTCTTCCTAAATTCATTGGTAAGTGACTTTAATCCATTTCTTTTCAATTACCCATTACATTTCATGACATTTCAACATCAAATTTAGGATTTTCATGGTAGAATTAGGGATTTGGGTAGAATTGGAGATTTTTATCAAGTTGAGATTAAAACCTCGAATTGGGGCCGGATTTTGATAAAAATCACATAACCGGGCTCCGGGATGAATAGGTATTCGGGTTTTGGTTCGAATCTCGATTTTGACCAAGCGGGCTTGGGTTGACTTTTTCAAAAATGATCTCAATTGAACCTCTTTCATTTTTGGGTAGTTTCTAAAGCTTACTTTGAATCATTTGTTCAATAATTTGCCAGATTTGGTTATTTTGGAGGCTTGTTCAAAAGGCAAGGCCGTGGTTGGTTGATTGCTTGAGTTGTAGAGCGAGGTAAGTATTGGGTCTAACCTTAATTTGAAGGAATTAGGGACCCTTGAAATTCATGAGTGTTGGGTCTAACCTTGATTTGAGGGAATTAGGGACCCTTGAACTTCATATTATGTGCATTATGTGTGAAGCAACGCATATGCGGGGTGACGGGTGTATATGCGTCTTTGTGTTACTTGCTTCCATGCTTTCGTTACTTCATTGTATATCTTGTTACACGTCTTAATTGTTACATGCTTATTTGATTTCCATGCCATAAATGTTACTTGTCATTCAGCTATACTTGTATTAAATTGTTCGTCTCTTCCATAATTCTATGCTTAATTGCTACTTGTCTCTAATTGTTTTTCGTGCATATCTAAGCCGTCCTATGTCTTGCTTGTATTTTAGTTTTGTAACATTTGTTGCCTTCAATTATGTAGTTTCATTTGTATGCATCGTTAAAAGGGATAGATGTCGTGAAGTTGATAAAGTTGAAACATCCGAATTATTCGAGATTCTTTGATTATCATGTCATTCTCCATTACTTCGTACAATTACTCTCTTGATGTAGAATTTCTTTTAAATTTTTGTTGTTGAATTGCTATTGTTGATTGAAATTGTTTGGGGAGTGGGTTACACACCGCAACGGAAATTTGAAAGGTAATGAATTGAAATGGAGGAATAAGGACGAATTACTATAATGAGAGATGATGATATGGTGGGATCAGTTTGCGCATCGCAACGGACTGTATGAAGTTATATTTGTTTGTGCCTGTTGGATTTTCCTCGGTATTTGAGATGAGTTTATATGACTTGTTATTCTTGGCTCTCTGGTAGTTAGGTTTTGAGTTTGTTATTATGAATTAACCGCTTGGATTCTTTTGTGATCGTATTCATTGATGATATCTTGATCTACTCACGCAGTCGAGAGGAGCATGAGCAGCACTTAGAGTTGCATTTCAGACTCTGAGAGATAGTCAGTTATATGCCATATTTTCAAAGTGTGAGTTTTGGTTGGACTCAGTCGCCTTTTTGGGGCATGTTGTATTTGCATAGGGCATCAAATTGGATCCTAAGAAGAATGAGGCAGTTCAGAATTGGCCTAGACCTACTCCAGCTACATAGATCCGGAGCTTCCTGGGTATGAAGGGTTATTATCGCCGCTTCATGGAGGGGCTTTCATCCATAGTTGCCCCATTGATTATATTGGCCCTGAAGGGTGCTCCATTCAGGTGGTCGGATAAGGTTGAGCTTTCAGAAGCTTAAGACTGCCTTGATTATAGCTCTGGTGTTAGTGTTACCCACAGGTTCAGGATCTTATACGGTGTATTGTGACGTATCGCTTGTTGGGCTCGGTGCAGTGTTGATGCAGGATGGCAGGGTGATTGCATGTGCGTCGCGACAGTTGAAGGTTCACGAGAAGAATTATCTTGTTCATGAATTGGAGTTGGCAGCAATTGTTCATGCATTGAAGATTTGGAGGCGTTACCTATACGACGTGTCATGTGAGGTGTTCGCGAATCATCGGAGTCTTCAGTATTTATTCAATCTAAAAGATCTCAATTTGAGGCAGTGGAGGTGGTTGGAATTGTTGAAAGACTATGATATCACCATTTTGTATCGTCCCGGGAAGGCCAATGTGTAGTTGATGCCTTGAGTAGATAGGTTGCGAGTTTGGGTAGCCTTGCATATATTCTAGTTGGTAAGAGGCCGCTAGCATCGTATGTTTAGGCTTTAGCCAACAAGTTCGTAAGGTTAGATGTTTCGGAGCCTAGTTGGGTTCTAACTTGCACGGTTTCCCGGTCTTCTTTGTACGAGCGCATCAGAGAGCGTCAGTATAACGATCCCCATTTTCTTGTCCTCAAGGACACAGCACGTGATGCCAAGTAGGTTACCATTGGAGATTATGGGGTTTTACAGATGTAGGGTCGGATTTGTGTGCCCAATGTGGATGGGCTTCGTGAGTTGATTCTTGATGAGGCCCACAGTTTGCGGTATTCCATTCATCCGAGTGCCGCCAAGATGTACTAGGATTTAAGGCAGCACTATTGGTGGAGAATGATGAAGAAAGATATAGTTGCATATGTAGCTTGGTGTTTGAACTGTCAGTAGGTAAAGTACGAGCATCAGAGGCCCGATGGTTTGTTTCAAAGGCTTGAGATTCTTGAGTGAAAGCGGGAGCGTGTTACTATGGAATTTTTTGTTAGGCTCCCACAGACTCAGAAGAAATTTTACGCGATATGGGTCATTGTGGACAGGTTGACCAAGTTGGCACATTTCCTTCTAGTAGTAGTTACCTATTCTTTAGAGCGGTTGGCTAAGATCTATATCCGCGAGATTGTTTGTCTACACGGTGTGCCGGTGTCCATCATTTCTGATCGGGGCACACAGTTCACATCGCACTTCTGGAGGGTCGTACAGCGTGAGTTGGTACGCGGGTTGAGTTGAGTACAACATTTCACCCCCAGACGAACGGACAGTCCAAGCGCACCATTTAGATATTAGAGGATATGCTTCGCGCTTGCATTATGGATTTCGGGGGTTCTTGGGATCAGTTCTTTCCGCATGCGGAATTTGCCAACAACAAAAACGACCAATCGAGTATTCAGAACTCCCTATAAGGCATTCTACGGGAGACGGTGTTGATCACCAGTTGGTTGGTTTGAGCCGGGAGAGGCTTGGTTGTTGGGTATCGATTTGGTTCAGGATGCCTTGGAAAAGGTCAATATGATTCAGGATCGGCTTCGCACAACTCAGTCTAGGCAGAAGAGTTATGTCAATTGGAGAGTTCGTGATGTTGCATTCATGGATGGAGAGAGGGGATTGCTCTTGGTGTCACCCATGAATGGTGTGATGAGGTTTGGAAAGAAGGGCAAGTTGAGCCCTAGGTATATCGGACCTTTTGAGATTCTTGAGAGAGTGGGTGAGGTGGTCTACATGCTTTCATTGCCACCTAGTTTATCAGCAGTCCATCTGGTGTTCCATTTGTCCATGCTCCGAAAGTATCACGGTGACCCGTCCCATGTGTTAGATTCAGCTCAGTCCAATTGGACAAGGATTTGACTTATGAGGAGGAGCCATTGGCCATTCTAGCCCGGCAGGTCCCGAAGTTGACGTCTAAGAGTTATCCTTCAGTTCGAGAGCAGTGGAGAGGTCGGTCGATCGAGGAAGCCACGTGGGAGTCTGAGTCCAACATGCAGAGTAGATACCCACACCTTTTCACCAGTCCAGGTACCTTTCTATGTCCATTAAAGGATGAACGTTTGTTTTGGAGGTAGAGAATGTGATGATCCGATAGGTCAT
Organism: Nicotiana obtusifolia; assembly: GCA_002018475.1. NCBI lineage: Eukaryota > Viridiplantae > Streptophyta > Magnoliopsida > Solanales > Solanaceae > Nicotiana > Nicotiana obtusifolia. The sequence goes on from MCJB01048100.1 coordinate 45,137, forward strand.
TTTGAGTTTTAGCCTCTATTTCCGTATTCTGAGACCTTGATTAGCTCCGTTTAGCATTTCTTGATTTGTGTGCGCAGTCCGCGTCTTATTGCGGAAAGTCTTTATGTGAAAAAATTAAAGAAAATGTGAATTTTTTGCTTTAAAATGACTTGAGATGACTACGATCCACATTTTGTGTAAACGGAGCCGGATCAGTATTTAGACGATCCCGGTGGGTCTGTATCATGATTTGGGACTTGGGCGTATACCTGGAATTTAATTCGGAAGTCCCTAACTTGTTTTGACTTATTTTGTCGAAATCTAGCATTTTTGAAAGTTGGAAATTACTAAGTTTGACCAAACGTTGACTTCTTAGATAACGGATTCGTATTTTGATGTTAAAACTTGGAATAGTTCTGTATTGCTATTTGAAAATTGTGTGCAAAATTTGGTTCAATTCGGAATTGATTTGACATGATTCTGAACGCTTAAACGTGATTCTAGTGTTCTTGAGTTTCACTTTGAAAGTTCATTCGTTTTAAGGGTTGATTCGTAGATTTAGATATTATTTTGGCGACTTGATTGCACGAGCAAGTTCATATGATCTATTACACTTGTGTGCATGTTTTGTTTGGAGCCCGAGGGTCTCAAGTGAGTTTCGGATAGGCTACGGATTGATTTTGCACTTTGGAGATAGCTGATGCCTTCTCTGTTGTGGTGTGGACTGCAAATCGCGCATTCGCGAGGTCTGGGTCACATTTGTGAGCATGGGCTGGACTGGGTAGCCTCGGATTTGCGAGGAAAAAGTTCGCATTTGCAAATGAACAGTGGTCGCTTTTGCGATGAAAGAGTCGCATTTGCGTCTCAGTGTGTTCCTGGACAACCTTCGCATTTGCTAAGGATTGGCTTGCATTCGGGAAGGCTGGGATTTCGCATTTGTGAGCCAGTTGTCGTATTTGCAACTCTCAGGGATCTAAGACAGGGTTCACACCATTGTTTTGCAAATTGCGGTGTTCGCAATCGCGAACAAGACATCGCAATTGTGACATCCGTATCTAGGTAAAAGAGGGAAAAAATGGGAGTTGACTCATTTCTCATAATCTCTCAACCCTAAACACCCTAGAGGCAATTTTCCAAGAGACTTTTCTTCCTAAATTCATTGGTAAGTAACTTTAATCCATTTCTTTTAAATTACCCATTATATTTCATGAGATTTCAACATCAAATTTAGGTTTTCCATGATAGAAATTAGGGATTTGAGTAGAATTGGGGATTATTGTAAAATTGAGATTTATACCTTGAATTGGGGTCGAATTTCGATACAAATCACATAACCAAGCTCGGAGGTGAATGGGTAATCGGGTTTTGGTTCGAATCTTGATTTTGACAAAACGGGCCGGGGGTTGACTTTTGTTGACTTTTTCAAAAATGATCTAAATTGAACCTCTTTCATTTGTGGGTAGTTTCTAAAGTTTATTTTGAATCATTTGGTCAATAATTTGCTAGATTTGGTTGTTTTGGAGGCTTGTTCAAAAGGCAAGGACATGGTTGATTGATTGCTTAAGTTGCGGAGCGAGGTAAGTATTAGGTCTAACCTTAATTTGAGGGAATTAAGAACCCTTGAATTTCATGTTAGATGCATTATGTGTGAAACGTCGTATATGCGAGGTGACAGGTGCATATACATTGTTGTGTTACTTTCTTCCATGCTTTCGTTACTTCATTGTATATCTAGTGTGACGACCCGGTCAGTCGTCTCGTGGGTTACCACTCAGTCTTCCCCATTTCTGTCTCATTATGTTTCGTTATCTGTGTCTTACGTAACCAAGTCGAGTAATCCGCATTTGGGATGAGTTATGTAAGAAAAGAAACATTTAGTCTCTTTCAGGAAGGCTGAGACTGGAAAAGTCAACCGGATGTTGACTTATGAGTTGGAGGGCTCGGATGTGATAGCCGACGACTCGATTAGTTTTGGGAGACGATTTATAACTTAGGAGTGTGATCGGAATTGATTTCGGAGATCCCGTGTAGAATTAGGCTTGAATTGGCGAAGTTCGAATTTTGGCAATTTCAGGTCGATAGACGAGATTTTGATCCGAGGGTCGGAATGGAATTTCGAAAGTTACTGTAGTTTCGATATGTGAATTAGGACATGTGTGTAAAATTTCAGGTCATTCGGACGTAGTTTGGTTGGGTTTAGGTCAAAAGAGCAATTTAGAAGATTTTGAAATCCTTAGGCTTGAATCCAACTCGAATTTGGTGTTAAGAGGGTGTTTTGGGCGTTCCGATGGTTGGAAAAAGTTTGAATAATGTTATGGGATATGTTGGCATGTTGGTTGAGTTTTCAGAGGCCTCGAGTGAGTTTTGGATGGTTAAACGGATTAAACCATTGTTGGAAAAGCAAAAGCTGCAGAAAAACCAGGTGAGAATGCGGACCGCATATCTCAAATGAGGACCGCATAACTCACATTGGAGTCACAAAAACAAGCAGAAATCTGGGCAAGAATCGTGACCAAAATGCGGTCAGAATGCGAACCGCAAACCTAAAATGCGAACCATATATTTGATGGTGGAGATCGCATACCGAGACAGAAACTTGGACAAAAATCTACGTCAGGAATGCGACGGGAATGCGATCGCAAACCATGAAATGCGAACCGCAAACCTCGCTTCGTGTTGATTTCGCGGTGAAGGCTAGGGCTATCTTCGCGATGGCTACGTCAAATATGCGAACCGCATACCTGTTATGTGACAGGTATGCGATCGCATATTTGGTCGGGCAAGGGTGTTTTAACTCGATTTTTTACCACTCTATAAATAGAACTCAGTGCCCATTTTGCCATGCAAAACCCATTTCCGTTACCCACGAAGAGAAACACCGTAGAATCACCATAAATCAACCTCAAAACTATATCCAAAGGAGATTTTCATGGACAAATTCTTAAAGGAAGAGTTTTGGTCATCTTAAACATACTTGGGGCCATAGAAATCAGATTGAAACAAGTTTTGAAGAAATTCTTGGAGGGTTTTAAGGGAAACATCGGGGTTAAGTATTCCTAACTCAATTTTGAAAGATTTACCTAAGATTATAGCTGTTTCTAGCATTTTTCTGGTGATTTAAGTTGGGAAAATTGTGAAGGACCCTAAGCTTGTGTTTTGAGATTTAGAGGTCG
>MCJB01048100.1:53887-82996 GCA_002018475.1 Nicotiana obtusifolia
TAGATCTCCGGTTGGTTGGTTCGAGCCCGGCAAAGCTAGGCTATTAGGGACTGACTTGGTTCAGGATGCTTTAGAGAAGGTGAAAATAATCCAGGAGAGGCTCCGTACAGCACAGTCGAGGCAAAAGAGTTATGCCGACAGGAAAGTTCGAGATGTCTCCTACATGGTTGGCGAGAAGGTCTTGCTGAAGGTTTCACCCATGAAAGGTGTTATGAGATTCGGGAAGAAGGGGAAACTGAGTCCTCGGTTCATTGGACCGTTTGAGGTGCTTCGAAGAATCGGGGAGGTGTCTTATGAGCTTGCTTTGCCACCCAGTCTGTCGAGTGTTCACCCAGTATTTCATGTTTCTATGCTCCAGAAGTATATTGGGGACCCGTCTCATATTTTGGACTTCAGCACGATTCAGTTGGATGATAATTTGACCTATGAGGAAGAGCCAGTGGCGATTTTGTATCGTCAGGTTCGGAAGTTAAGGTCCAAGGAGATAGCTTCAGTGAAAGTTCAGTGGAGAGGTCGGTCCGTGGAAGAGGCTACCTGGGAAACCGAGCAAGAGATGCGGAGCAGATATCCTCACCTATTTGAAACTTCAGGTATGTTTCTTGACTCGTTCGAGGACGAACGTTTGTTTAAGAGAGGGAGAATGAGACGACCCGGCTAGTCGTCTCGTGGGTTACCACTCCGTCTTTCCCATTTCTGTCTCATTATGTTTCGTTATCTGTGTCTTACGTAACCAAGTCGAGTAATCCGCATTTGGGATGAGTTATGTAAGAAAGGAGACACTTAATCTCTTTCAGGAAGGCTGAGACTGGAAAAGTCAACCGGATGTTGACTTATGAGTTGGAGAGCTCGGATGTGATTTCCGACGACTCGATTAGTTTCGGGAGACGATTTATAACTTAGGAGTTTGATTGGAATTGATTTAGGAGATCCCGTGTAGAATTAGGCTTGAATTGGCGAAGTTAGAATTTTGGCAATTTCCGGTAGATAGACGAGATTTTGACCCGAGGGTTGGAATGGAATTCCGAAAGTTGCTGTAGTTTCGATATATGAATTAGGACATGTGTGTAAAATTTTAGGTCATTCGGACGTAGTTTGGTTGGGTTTAGATCAAAAGAGCGATTTAGAAGATTTTGAAATCCTTAGGCTTGAATCCAACTCGAATTTGGTGTTGAGAGGGTGTTTTGAGCGTTCCGATGGTTGGAACAAGTTTGAATAATGTTATGGGATATGTTGGCATGTTGGTTGAGTTTTCGGAGGCCTCAAGTGAGTTTTGGGTGGTTAAACGGATTAAACCATCGTTGGAAAAGCAAAAGCTGCAGAAAAACCAGGTGAGAATGCGGACCGCATAACTCACATTGGAGTCGCAAAAACAAGCAGAAATCTGGGCAAGATTCGCGAACAAAATGCGGTCAGAATGCGAACCACAAACCTAAAATGCGAACCGCATATTTGATGGTGGAGATCGCATACTGAGACAGAACATTGGACAAAAATCTACGTCAGGAATGTGACGGGAATGCGATCGCAAACCATGAAATGCGAACCGCAAACCTCGCTTCGTGTTGATTTCGCGGTGAAGGCTAGGGCTATCTTCGCGATGGCTACGTCAAATATGCGAACCGCATACCTGTTATGCGACAGGTATGCGATCGCATATTTGGTCGGGCAAGGGTGTTTTAACTCGATTTTTGACAACTCTATAAATAGAACTCAGTGCCCATTTTGCCATGCAAAACCCATTTCCGTTACCCACGAAGAGAAACACCATAGAATCACCATAAATCAACCTCAATACTATATCCAAAGGAGATTTTCATGGACAAATTCTTAAAGGAAGAGTTCTGGTAATCTTAAACATACTTGGGGCCATAGAAATCAGATTGAAACAAGTTTTGAAGAAATTCTTGGAGGGTTTTAAGGGAAACATCGGGGGTAAGTATTCCTAACTCAATTTTGAAAGATTTACCTAAGATTATAGCTGTTTCTAGCATTTTTCTGGTGATTTAAGTTGGGGAAATTGTGAAGGACCCTAAGCTTGTGTTTTGAGATTTAGAGGTCGAGCCGATGTCGAAATTTAATAAATCTTGTATGGTTGAACTCGTGATGAGGTAAGGAACCCGCTGAGGTGAAAATTACTGAATTTCGAGAAGTGGGCCCGGGGCTCGGGTTTTCTAGTTTTGGGATTTCTTGGTGTTTTTTGATTGCTTTTCTTGGGCTTTGTTCCCACAAAATATTGTGATGTAATTGTTCCGAATTTGGACAGATTCGACGCACGTGGAGGCCAATTCAAAGGGCAAGGGCGTCGCGGGCTAAGGATTTAGCCGATTTGATGTGAGTAATGCTTGTAAATGATGTCCTGAGGGTTTGAAAACCCGAATTTTCACGTCGTAGTGCTATACTGTGTCGTTTACTACTGGGGATTATGACTTGGTCCATCCCAATTGATGATTTTACTACGTGATTGATTGAAACTTATTGATATCATCATATTTGGGCATCTCGCCGGTTATGTGAACCCTTCAGGGGTATTATTTGGCATCTCGCCAGTTATGTGAACCCTTCAGGGATATTTGTTACTAAATTGATTCATCTCACAAACTCAGTTTTGGAAATTAAATGACTTTGCATATGACATGTTGGATCGGGTGACATGCCGTCACGAGATATTGTGCTACTGAACCCTCCACAGTGAGCGCCGGGTACCCAGGGAACGGGTGGCACGCCGCCATGAAAGTCATGACGTGCATTGCATTTTGTTGTGTTGGTGTTGTTTTCATTACTTCATGTTATTTTCTTAGAATATTTACATGTGTTTACTGCTTCATCGTGGATTGCTCTAAGCCTTATGTGTTTTCTTACTTTCAGTCATTATTTATATGTATTACTCACTAAGTTGGAAGTACTCACAATACTCCCTGCACCATGTGTGTAGATTCAGGCATTAACGGTTCCGCTCCGAGGCATTGACTACTACTGCCAGGGCGGTGATTCGGAGGTTACGAGGTAGGTTTTGGCGTCCGCAGCCCCGTATCTCTTTATCTTGTTATTTACAGTATCTTCAAACAATTGTGCCAAAGATATTTTAATAGCAATCTTAGTATTAGGACTTTCATTAGTTGCTCATGACTTTGTGACACCCCGGTTCGGGCTGTAGTCGGAATGGTTCTCTATATTTTTCCGCTAATCTCTGTTGTTAAACCGTACTTATATTAATTTGCGTTGTTTAACTGTTTAAATCGAGGTTTAGTTTGATTGGCTGGCCTTGTCTTCATGAGAGGCGCCATCACGACCGGTTGGGATTTTGGGTCGTGATCTAGTTACACGTCTTAATTGCTACATGCTTATTTGACTTTCATGCCATAATTGTTACTTGTCATTGAGCTACACTTGTATTAAATTGTCCGTCCCTTCTATAATTTCATGCTTAATTGCTACTTGTCTCTAATTATTTTTTTTAATATCTAAGTTGTCCTATGTCTTGCTTGTCTTATAGTTTCGTAATATTTGTTGCCTTCAATTATGTAGTGTCATTTGTACGAGTTATTAAAAAGATAGATATCGTGAAGTTGGTAAAGTTGAGACATCCAAGTTATTCGAGATTCTTTGATTATCATGTCATTCTCTATTACTTTGTACAATTACTCTCTTGATGTAAAATTTCTTGTAAATTTTGGTTGTTGACTTATTGTTGTTGATTGAAATTGTCTGGGGAGCGGGTTGCACGCTGCAACAAAAATTTGAAAGGTATAATTAAAATGGCAGAATAAGAACGGATTATGATAATAACAGATAATGATATGGTGGGATCGGTTGCGCGCCGCAACGGACTGTATAAAGTTATATTTTTTTTGTGACTGTTGGATTTGCCTAGGTATTTGAGATGTGTTTATATGACTTATTATTCTGGGCTCTCTGATAGTTAGATTTTGTGTTCGTTCTTATGAATTAACCGCTTTATTTCCACTCCTGTCTTTTCTGCTATTATTATTATTATTATTATTATTATTATTATTATTATTATTGTTGTTGTTGTTGTTGTTGTTGTTGTTGTTGTTGTTGTTGTTATTGTTGTTGTTGTTGTTGTTGCTGCATACAGGTTATTGTAAGTGCCCCGTCTTAGCCACGTCACTAATTCGTCGAGGTTAGGCTCGGCACTTACAGAGTACAGGGGGTCGGTTGTACTTATACTACACTCTGCACTTCTTGTGCAGATACCGGAGTTGGTCCTAGCGGTATTCAGTAGACTTGCTTGGATCCAGCTATCAGTGGAGACTTGTGGTATAGCTGCACAATGTCCGCAGCCCTGAAGTCCTCTTCTACTTCATTTTAGTTATTTATATTGATTCAGAGAGTGTCACGACCCAAAATTCCACCTTAGACGTCGTGATGGCACTTAGTCTCTAAGACTAAGTAAGTCGATTACAATTTCATTTCAAGCCCTTTTTTTAAACATATAATTTAATACAAGTGTCGAAACCAAAAGCGAAAAAAAATATAACAACCTCCCAAGACCGGTAATACTGAGTCACGAACTTTAACTGAATACATGCAATGATCTCAAGGATCGAATATACAATACTGTTCGACTAAGAGTTGAAAGTACAACAAAATGGAAAGACTCTAAGGGACTGCGACGACCAATCAGCTCTACCTTGAATCCTTGCAATCAACACACTAACTCTTCCCGAGTTTGATATCTCCAAAACCTAGCTCTGCATAAAAATGTGCAGAAGTGTAGTATGAGTACACCGCAGTCGGTACCCAGTAAGTATCAAGACTAACCTCGGTGGAGTAGTGACGAGGTACAGTCAAGACACTCACTAGTCAAATAACCTGTGCAATATAGCAATATACAATAGTACTGGAAAATAACTAGCAGTGGTAGCAACAAAAATCAACCAGTGATATAAACAGCAAGGCAACAAGAACACCATAATTATTACTCAAATGAATAAGGAACATAAGTACAACCAATTAAACATGCCCTTCAAATATAAATCTTTCACATATAATTCTTTCAAATAAATACCTTCCAAATATATTTCTTTCAAATAAATATCTTTCGAATATAACATTCTTTCAAATAAATATCTTTCGAATTCACTTCTTTCAAATAAATATCTTCCGGATATACTTCTTTCAAATAAATGTCTTTCAAATATAAATTCTTTCAAATAAAAGTCACTCTGTGACACCTCATTTCTTAATCATAAAACACGGGTCTCGGCCCACTTTCATGTTTCCATGGCACCTCGTGCCCATATTTCTATCAAACTTGTACGGACAACTCACGTGCCAAAAATAAAAACCATCATATTTTTCCTGGCACCTTGTTCCCACATTTCATATCTATTACCGGCGTGGAACCCAATCCCATATAACATTAATCATACCTGTTGCAGCGTGCAACCCGATCCCATATAACATAATCTGTTCGGCAATAGCCACAGGCTCACGATTTCAACATAGATTAGACTATTATCAAGTTCACCGAAACAACAAGACAAGTTGCACAAGATATAAGAATAAATAGCCAACGCAATAACCCCACATCATCACATAAAAATTACAAAAACAATAACCCCACATCATCACATATCATCCCTGACAATAACCATCATTATCTCTCCTATAACCACCCTTATCACTCCTGTAATAGCCTCCTTTATCCCTCCGCCATGACAATATCAATAGCCACCCTTATCACTCCTATAGCCACCCTTATCTCTCCATATAATAGCCACCCTTATCACTTCTCTCAGACAATATCCTAACATAAATAACCACAGTGAAATGCCACCTTTATACCCACACAATATTAACAGTGGAATGCCACCCTTGTGTCCTCGTAATAATAACTCAAATCACACAACAATTCACACGGAACATTATAACGACAACACAACACAATCAATTCATATCGCAAATTGCCCAATGGTCACAACAAATTCCAAAGATACAACAAAGTCAATAAATTTCACAATAAATAGTCCAAGGCTCCACACAATGTATATAACACCTCAAAAACAACAACAGATATGAAAAGTAACTCAACATAGGATAACGCCTTCTTAAATCCAAATTTTGATAAATATATTAACGCCTCAATTTAAACTTATTTAATAATTATTTGCAGATGAAAAATCCATAACAAAATTAATTCCAAGAAATATCAAATCAACAAATACACGAAATTCACATAAAAATCCAAGTGGCAATCACCCAAATTATCATATAAAATACAAACTCGACAAACAAGGAATGAAGCATGACAAATCAAGGATTTATTAAGTTCCAACAATTTTTCAATTTAATACATAACAGGTGTCTACGAATTTTAACCGATATGATGTGCGCATATAAATCAAGTATGTACTCGTCACCTTGCATACACGGCTTTCAATCACACAATTTTCACATAAGACTCAATGCCTAAGGGGTAATTCCCCCACTCAAGGTTAGGCAAGACACTTACCTTTTGAGGTTATGCCGATATTCCAAAATAGCCTTCTTGCTTGAATTAACCTCCGGACAGCTCAAATCTATCCAAATTAATTGTATAACTTCATTAAAATTTATCGAAAATAATTTCGGATAATAAAACGTCGACTTAAAATTTCACATTAAAAAATCAACCAAAAGTCAACACGGTGCCCGCTCTCGGAACTCGAGAGAATTTTCACAATATCAGAACACCCATTCTAATACGAGTTCAACCATACCAATTTTATGAAATTTCAATAACGAATCGACCTCCAAATCTAAAATTTTTGTGTTTTAAAGATTTAGCAAAAATCTCAATTTCTTCCATCAAAACCCGAATTAAACAATGAATATAACTATGGATTTATGAAATATAATCACTTTCGAGTATAGAACAGTTACCCCAGTCCAAGTCGTGAAGAAATCCTCAATATCGCCCAAAAATCGAGCTCCAAAAATCCCAATCGAAAATGAAGCAATGACAGATTTTCAATCCTTAAGTTTCTGCGTAGGTTCGCATTTGCGGACAAAAACTTCGCATTTGCGAATAAATAGTAACCTCCAATGAACAGTGTTCGCAATTGCGAAATGCACTAAAATCCAAAAGCATCACAATTGCAATAAATTGTTCGCAATTGCGAACTGCACTAAAATCCAAAATCATCGCAATTGCGACATATTGTTCGCAATTGCGAACTGCTCTAAAATCCAAAATCATCGCAATTGTAATAAATTGTTCGCAATTGCGAATGAACGGTACCTCACCAGACACCAGCAAACTCAAACTTCTTCGAAATGATCCGAAACCACCACAAAACTCATCCGGATCCTCCCGGACAAAAAACATATATGAATTTCAATTAGAAAACATGCTACGGACCTCCTCGCACACTCAAAATACTGAAAAAAGGTTGTCTTGAACCGACATTGACCATGGTCATACACCCAATGATCCAAAAATACACCCAAGCCTATCGGAACCCCGTCATATCATATCAACAAGTCCCAAAACATGATACGAACTTAGTCGAGGCCTCCAATCATATCAAACAACACCGAAACTACGAATCGCGCCTCGAATCGAATTATGAGTTATGAAAATTTTAAATTATATAATTTGCGCCAAAACGTGTCAAATCAATCCGGAATGACTTCAAATTTTGCACACGAGGCTTAAAGAACATAATGGAGCTGTTCCAATTTTCGGAATCGAATTTCAACCCCGATATCAATAAAGTCACCTCCCGGTCAAACTTTCTAAAAGTCTTCTATTTTCCAACTTTCGCCAAAATGCGTCAAATTGACCTACGAACTTCCAAATCCAAATCCAAACATATGCCTAAGTCCGAAATCACTATACGAAGCTATTGACATCATCAAATCCTATTCTGGAGTCATTTTCTCAAATGTCAAACTTCAGTCAACTCTTTTCATTTAAGCTTCAAATAAATAAGGATTGTTCTTCCAACTTAATTCCGAACCTTTAAAAAACCAAACTCGACTGCACACGCAAGTCATAGTACATATTACGAACTCGCTCGGGACCTTAAGTCGCTGAATAGAACGTTAATTCTCAAAACGACAAGTCGGATCGTTACATTCTTCCCTTCTTAAATAAATGTTCGCCCTCGAACGTGCCAAGAATTATCCTGAGGACATTAAATTATTGAGTGTATTCTTACACACATACTCACGGGTTATTCAATGTCACCGCAAATTTAACATGGGTCCGACAACACCATATCATTTGAGATTATTTCTTTTATCCACATTTATACACTTTAAACCCAATTTCTTACACTCCAAACATTTTCAAAAGACCTGATTTTCACATCAACACACGGTATTAATCTCAACGAACTGTAGCAACTCAATAATTACAGCACGAATATGGCTAAATATGCAAAGAAACACACAAAAGAATTATCAAATAAGCTTAATAGGTATGGCTCCCTAGTAGTACTATAGTACAAATTAAATTTCAAAAAGGGAGAATTTAAAACACATGAATTTAATCACAAGGATCTCTTCCTGATATAACTTCCACCACGACACGTAGCACGGGTTAAACATATCAAATCACATTAAACCGCGACGATTCCATCCTCAACTCTGAATCACAAATACTTTGCATATTGTGCCACTAAGATTTTTCATTTCTTTTCTTTATTCTTTTTAATAAATTCCGTGAAACAATTTCACGTCACATAATGAACCCCCATACCGGTAGGGCATATAATTCATAAAGTTGTAACAATTATTCCGAAATTACATCAAAACCCACTGCAGTGAGTACCCAAAAGTCACTTTTGGATTCATAGCCCACAATAGTGTACAAAACAAAAATGATAGACATGGGCTAACACCATTAAATCTCCCAACAAGGATAAACATGGGGGTGGAGTACAAATTCACAAACTCACCATATAAGGAGCATGAAAGGAGCTTTCACCTGGATAATCGGGATCAAATCAAAACAATAATAGTGTTCCTCTATTAAAAATTAAATCATACCTGTAACGGCACCATCTTGTGTATTGGACCCAGCCAATTCATAGCAATTATATCAACGGGTCGGGCCTCCCCCTCTTGGGCACCCTCTACCCGTCTGTCTGTGGAGTATTAACTCGAATAAAGCCTGTAGCCTGAGTTTTTTAATGAAAGTCGCATCTCCCAAGTCTAGGACAATCTCTCATGATGTGCCTGGTATCACCACGCTCATAACAACCCCCTTGAGGTCGCGACTGCTCATACTGAGTCTGTGCCAAATAACTGGAATAACCACTATAAGAACCGCTTGCTGGTGGTGCACTAAAAGTATTAATTGGAGCACTACGAGTACTCTAAATTATGGACTGGGCTGACCGACTGCCCGAGCCTCTGCCATGATGAGTCATAGCTACAAAGCAGAATCCACCCAATCCTTCTGAGTTCCGAGACCTTTTGGCCTCTTTAGACTCCTTTTCCTCACTTCGAACACGTTCTAACATCCTGGAAATCTCGACTACTTGCTGAAATAGAATGTCAGTCTGCAACTCTCGAGCCATGCATATTTTAAAATCATAATCGAGCCCTTCAACGAATCTACGGACTCGCTCTCTAACTGTAGGAACCAACATAGGTGCATGACGGGCTAACTCACTGAACCTGATAGCATATTCTGACACCGTCATGGTGCCCTGATGCAACCATTCAAACTCTATGCTCTATGCATTTCGGAGAGTCTGGAGAACAAACTCTTTCCAAAACATTTCCGAAAATTGAGACCAAGTTGGTGGTGTTGCATCAGCTGGTCTACCCTCTTCATAAGCTTGCCACCATCGATACGCTGCTACTGACAACTAAAATGTAGTAAAGGAAACTCTGCTCACTTCCACAATACCCATGGTGCGGAGAATACGGTGACACTCTTCCAGAATTCCTGGGCATCCTCAGTAGTTGTGCCACTGAAGGTAGGTGGACTATACCTCTTAAATCTCTCAAGTCTCTTTTGTTCTTCTTCTGAAGGCTCTGGCGTAACCTTAGGCTGAACCGGAATAACATGATGTACCGGTAATATACCTGGAACCTGACTAATATGAACCTGCTGTTCTGGAGCACGGGCGGTAGGAGTCTGAACTCCTCCCACAATCTGTGAAATATTTGGTGAAACGGAGATCAATCCTGCCTGAGTTAATGTACCAAACATGTTTAGGAACTGTGCTAAAGTCTCCTGAAGTCTAGGGGGTAACAACAGGTGTCTTTGGTGCCTGCCCCCAACTGGAGCTACTGGCGGCTCCTGAACTGCTGCTCTAACATGTACTCTAGCTGCGACACGTGCCCTTACTCGGCCTCTACCTCGGCCCCGGTCTCTTGCGGTCCCAGCAGAATGTGCGGGTGTCTGCTCAATTGACCCGGTAGCACGTGTCCTCACCATATATGAGAGAATAGAGATACAAAGGCTCAAACTCCAAAATCAAAAAATTTTGCACGACGGGAATGAAAGAAGTGGAAATTTCCTAACAGTTTTGTAGCCTCTCGAATATAAGTCCAGACGTCTCTGTACCGGTCCGCAAGACTCTACTAAACACATTCGTGAATCGTAGAACCTAAGAACCTAGAGCTCTGATACCAACTTGTCACAACCCAAAATCCCACCTCAGGTGTCATGATGGCACATAGTCTCTAAGACTAGGTAAGCCGATTACAATTTCATTTCAAGCCATTTTTTTAAACATATAATTTAATACAAGTGTCAAAACCAAAAGCGGAAACAAAATATAACAACCTCCCAAGACTGGTAATACTGAGTCATGAACCCTAACTGAATACGTGCAATGATCTCAAGGATCGAATATACAATATTGTTTGAATAACTTTTGACAGTACAATAAAATAAAAAGACCCCAAGGGACTTTGATGACCAATCAGCTCTACCTTGAATCCTTGCGATCAACACACTAACTCTTCTCGAGTCTGACATCTACAATACCTAGCTCTGCACAAAAATATGCAGAAGTGTAGTATGAGTACATCATAGTCGGTACCCAGTAAGTATCAAGACTAACCTCGGTAGAGTAGTGACGAGGTATAGTAAAGAACCCACTAGTCAAACCTGTGCAATATAAATGTATACAATAGTACTGGAAAACAACTAGCAGTGATAGCAACAAAAATCAACTAGTGATATAAACAGGAAAACAACAAGAACACCATAATTACTACTTAAACGAAAAAGGAACACAAGTACAACCAATTAAACATGTCCTTCAAATAAAAATCTTTCACATATAATTCTTTCGAACAAAACCCTTCCATGTCACTGGCCAATTTCTCCTATAGGCCATGATGGCGCCCAACGTTACCGCTGGGCAAGCCAACAGTGAACTAACCATGTGATTATTTCTTATAACATTTTAGAGGTAGCTGATTTTTAATTAGTGCATAAATAGGAAGTAAAAATTTTAATAAAATGAGAGATAAATAATTTTAAGAGCAAGTGAGATGAGTAAATATCCAAAAGTCATCATGCGTCTACTAGCATAATTTTCAAGACCTGGTGTCACAAGTGTATGAGCTGCTAGTAGAATATACAAAAGAAAATATTACACTATTGTCTCAGGCGAAATAGACAAAAAGTAAAAATAAAAGGAAGACTTCGGGTGCTGCAGAACGGGCTCGGAGGGCAGCTAACCGCAAAGTCTCGTGGATATCAAGGATGCGCGCCTGACTGATAACTAGATGCACCTGTCTCAGATCCTACACGATTAGTGCAGAAGTGCAGCGTGAGTACATAAACATCATGTATCCAGTAAGTATCTAGTCAAACTTCGAAGAAGTGTTGACGAAGGGTTGACTTTGATACTTTCTATGGGCTAACAATAAAATACCGAATTTTATAATTTACGCATGAGCTAAATAAACACAGCTGAAAACTCAATAACAAGAAATAAATAAACAATTCTTTCACTAATAGTTGATCCTAAATTAATTTCCATCATTCAACAAATTAATCTCTCAAGCCAATGAAACAATATCAATTATAATTGGGCTCAAAGAATTATTACGCACGAATTATACCGAGGTCATATGGCCCGATCCAACATACAATTATATAAATTGTGCATTGCCGAGGGTCGAACGGCACAAACCGTAGATGCATCTATTCTACTGCCGAGGCATTCGGCCCGCTCCACAAGAAGAGAAAACAATTGACTAAAAGATTACTAAGAGGTAAATATTCAAAGAAGCACCAATTCTTATTAACGGTCAAGTAACCCGTCTAAAACTCAAGTAAATGAAAAACGACCTTTTACCATTCCTCAATCATGTCCCAATATGATTTAAGTACTTAAATTAACAAGTAGAGGGTGCCAACATCGCAAGTATAACATGATTTGGGTCCTAAACTACCCGAACATAAGCATAATTAGTAGCTAAGCAAGGACTCCCGTCACCTCGTGCGTATGTAGCCCCCACAAATAGAAGCACATATTAATTCAATTCACCTATGGGGTAATTCCCTCTTACAAGTTTAGAAAAGAGACTTATCGCATCTCAAAGCTTACTTTCTGGTCCACAAATGTGCTTTAAACCCTCAATTTGGTGCCAAACAACTCGAAACTAGTCAAATGTTATATGAAATCATCAATACATGTTCAAAAGTTCATATCCTAACTATTAAAGTGATTACCCAACCCTAATTGAAGAATTCCTAAAATTCACCCCCAGGCCCACGTTCCAGGATTCTGGATATTTTTTATGAAAGTTGTTACCCATAACCTCATGAACTCAAATATATGATTTTCACTAAATTTCATAACTATTTTCGTGGTTAAATCCCAGTTTTATCAAAATCTAGGTTTTTCATCTAAACCCATGATTTCACAAATTTTACATGTTAAATCTACCCATAATCTATATATTTAACTCAAATTGTGTCGAAATTACTTACCTCAAGGTGTTATGTGAAAACCCTTCTCTAAGAGCTCCAAAAATTGCCTAAGGAATGAAATAAATGAGCTCAAAATGCCTAAGTCCCGTATTAAATAAACCATTCTGCCCTAGCGATTTTTTGCTTCTGCGGCTCTGCATCTGCAGAAAGGGCCTTACAGATGCGGTCCTTCCCCTCAGCCGGCCACCCTCGCTTCTATGACCAGCGGCTTGCTTCTGCTAGACCACTTCTGTTGTGTGTGCGTCGCACCTGCGACCTCAGTTCGCTTTTGCAATGGCCTTCTTCGCACCTGCACCTCCACAGGTGCAGTACCTGCCCCGCTTCTGCGGTCACTCGGCAGTCCACATTGGGCCGCTTCTGCGAGCTCGCACTTGCAGCTGGCCAAGCGCAGGTGGGATTGCACTAGAAGCTGGGAGATTCAGCTGTTGCTCCCAAGTTCAACTTGGTCCGAGCCCCATCCGATTAACACCCGGGGCCCCCAGAGCCCCACCCGAACAAGCCAACAAGTTTGAATCATAAAACAAACTCGCTCACACCATCGAAACAAGTAAACAATAATAAAACTAGGAATCATACTCCAAACCAAATTGGATCAACTTATGAACTTCAAGTTCTTCCAACTTACTCTGAAAGCAGCAAATCCTACTTAAACTACTCGGAATGACACCAAATTTTGCGTGCAAGTCTTATATCACCGTACGGAACTATTCCCGATCTCGGAATCCCAATTAGACCTCGATAACACCAAAACCTACTCCAAACCAAATTTAAAGAACTTTAAAACCTTCAAAGAGCTAACTTTCACTATTAGGCGCTGAAACGCTCCCGGCTCATCCAAATCCCGATCCGAACATACGCTCAAGTCCGAAATCATCATACGAACCTATGAACCGTCAAATCTCGATTCTGTGGTCGTTTACTCAAAATATTGACCGAGGTCAAACTTAGCCTTTTAAAGCCAAACCATGGAACCACGTGTTTCAATTTCAACCCGAACCCTTCTAAATCCCGAACTAATCATCCCCACAAGTCATAAAACAGTAAAGCACATACAAAGAGTCTTATTTAGGGAAATGGGGTTCTAAAAAGCAGGTCGACTGGTTGGGTCGTTACATTCTCCACCTCTTTACATTCGTCCTCGAATGGGTCTAGAATCATACCTGGAGTGCTGAATAAGTGTGGATATCTGCTCCGCATGTCCTCCTCGGACTCCTAAATCGCCTTCTCGACTGGTTGGCCCCTCCACTGAACCTTTACCGCAGAAATCTTCTTGGACCTCAACTGGCGAACCTGCCAATCAACAATGGCAAGTGGCTCCTCCTCATAAACCAGGCTCTCATCTAATTGAATTGTGCTTAAGTCTAACACATGGGACCTATCGGCATGATACCTCTAGAGCATAGACACGTGGAAAACCGGATGAACTCCCAATAGACTGGGAGGCAAAGCAAGCTCATAAGCAACCTCCCCAACTTGTCTCAACACCTCAAATGGGCCTATAAACCTTGTGCTCAACTTTCCATTCTTCCCGAACCTCATGATCCCCTTCATCGACGAGACTTTCAGGAGAACCTTCTTGCCCACCATAAATGATGAATCACGCATCTTCTGATCTGTGTAACTCTTCTGTCTAGACTATGCTGTATGAAGTTGCTCCTGAATCAACTTTTACCTTTTCCAAGGCATCCTTCACCAAATCAATACCATATAACTTAGCCTCACTGGGCTCAGACCATCTGATGGGAGAACGACATTGCCGACCATATAAAGCATCAAATGGAGCCATCTCGAAGCTGGACTGATAACTATTATTGTAATCAAACTCGGCCATAGGAAAGAATCGATCCCACTGCCCTCCAAAGCCAATCATACACGCCCTGAGCATGTCCTCCAAGATCTGAACTGTCCGCTCTGACTGCCCATCGGTCTATGGATGAAATGATGTGCTGAGCTCTACTCGGGTCCCCAACTCACTCTGTACTGCTCTCCAGAAATGCAAAGTAAACTGAGGGCCTCTATCTGATATGATAGAAACAAGCACACCATGCAACCGAACTATCTCCTGAATCTAAAGTTGGGCCAACCTCTCTGAAGTATACGTAGTCACAACCGAAATGAAGTGTGCCGACTTGGTCAACCTGTTGACAATGACCCAAACTGCATCAAACTTTCGCAAGGTCCGCGGCAACCCAACTACGAAGTCCATAGTAATGCGCTCCCACTCCACTCAGGTATAGTCATCTCCAGGAGTAGGCCACCTGGCCTCTAGTGCTCATACTTAACCAGCTGGCAATTTAGACACCTCGCAACATACTCAACTATGTCCTTTTTCATCCGCCGCCACCAATAATGTTGTCTCAGGTCGCGATACATCTTCATAGCACCTGGATTAATAGAATAACGAGAACTGTGTGCCTCCTCCAGAATCCTCTCCCTCAAGCTGTCAATATTAGGAACACATAGACGACCCTGGAGTCGCAGAACACCATCCTCGCCAATAGTAACCTTCTTGGAACCACCCTATAGTACCGTCTCTCTGAGAACCAACAAGTATGGATCATCAAACTGGCGAGCCTTGATCTGCTCAAATAGCGAGGACTGGGCAACGACACATACAAGAATTCAGCTGGGCTCTGAAATATCTAGCCTCACAAGTCTATTAGCCAAGGACTGAATATCCAAAGCTAGTGGCCTCTCCTCTGCTAAAATGAAGGCCAAACTACCCATACTCTCCCCCTTTCTGCTCAAGGCGTCTGCAACTACATTTACTTTGCCCAGATGATAAAGGATGGTAATATCATAATCCTTCAGTAATTCAAGCCACCTGCGCTACCTCAAATTGAGATCCCTCTGCTTGAACAAATGTTGCAAGCTACAATGATCGGCGCAAACCTTATATAACACCCCATAAAGATAATACCTCCAGATCTTAAGAGCGTGAACAATTGCGGCCAACTCCAAATCATGTATGGGGTAATTCTTCTTATGAGGCTTTAGCTGACATGAAAGCATATGCAATAACTCGCCCCTCCTACATCAATACACAACCCAAACCAACGCGTGAAGCGTCGCAATACACAGTATAAATCCCCGAATCAGAAGGCAACACTAGAACCGGTGTCGTAGTCAAAGCTGTCTTGAGCTTTTGAAAGCTCGCCACACAATCATCGGACCAACGAAACGGAGCACCCTTCTGGGTCAATCTAGCCAAAGGTGTCGCGATAAATGAGAACCCCTCCACAAATTGGCAATAATAACTTGCTAACCCCAAAAAGCTCCTCTCAGTCACGGTAGTAGGACGAGGCCAACTCTGAACAGGCTCAATCTTCTTGGTATCCACCTTAATACCCTCGCCTGATACAACATGCCCCAAGAATGCTACCGAATCTAGCCAAAACTCACACTTGGAGAACTTAGCAGATAGCTTCTGTTCCCCCAAGGTTTGAAGCACCACTCTCAAATAATGCTCGTGCTCCTCCATGCTACGTGAGTAGATCAAGATGTCATCAATGAAGACAATGAAAAACGAATCAATATACGGCTTGAACACTCGGTTCATCAAATCCATAAGCGTTGCCAGGGCGTTAGTCAGACCGAAAGACATCACTAGAAACTCATAATGGCCATATCTAGCCGTAAAGCAATCTTCGGAACATCTGAATCCCGAATCTTCAACTGATGGTACCTCGATCTCAAGTCAATCTTAAAGAACACCCTAGCACCCTGCAACTGGTCAAATAAATCATCAATACACGGCACAGGTACTTGTTATTAATGGTGACTTTGTTCAACTGGCGGTAATCAATGCACATCCGCATAGTCCCATATTTCTTCTTCACAAATAGCACTGGTGCACCCTAAGGTGATACACTCAGCCTAACGAACCCCTTTGCTAGTAACTCCTCAAGCTATTCCTTTTGCTCATTCAACTCTTTCGGAGCCATACGGTACGGCGGGATAGATATAGGTTGGGTACCTGGAGCCAAATCAATGCAGAAATCGATAACACGATCTGCAACATGCTTGGAAGATCATAAGGAAACACATCGGAGAACTCTCGGACTACGGGCACTGAATCGATCGCCGGAGTCTCTATTGTAGTGTCCTGAACATAATCTAGATACGCCAAATAACCCTTCTCGACCATGTGTCGAGCCTTCATAAAGGAGATGATCCAACTAGGTGTGCTGACAGAAGAACCCTTCCACTCTAATTTTAGGCAACGCAGGAATCGCCAAGAAATCAAGGATGGCGTGACATGGAGATAACCAATCCACGCCCAGGATGACCTCAAAGTCGGTCATATCAAGCAGCAGAAGATCCGCTCTAGTCTCATAATGACGGAATGTAACAATACAGGACCAATAGACCCGATCAACAACAACAAAATCGCTCATTGGAGTGGACACATATACAGGAGTACCCAAGGACTCACGAAGAACATCCAGGAAATGAGAAAATAGAGATTACACATATGAATAGGTAGACCCTGGATCAAATAATACCGAAGCATCCCTACCGCAGGCAGAAATAATACCTGTGATCACGGCATCTGAGGCCACTATTTCTGGTCTGGCCGGAAAAGCATAAATCTAGCTGGAGCGCCACCTAATTGGCCTCCACCTCTAGGACGGCCCCCACCCGCCTGCCCTCCGCCTCTGGGCGGTCGGACGGCTAGTGCGGCTACTGGTACTGTAATCATACGCGAGAACCCTGCTGCACTACCTTTCCTAGAAGCCTGGGGCAAAACCTCCGCACATGGCTGAAATCCCCGCACTCGAAACAACCTCTCACTACGGTGGACTCCTGACCTGAAGTTTGACCTTGATGGCCTGAATACCCAGTGGAGGAACCCTGAATAGCTGGTGGGCAGTAGGAACTCTCTGGCATGTCATTGAAATAAGGTCGCACTGGAGCACCCCGAGGAGGAGGCGATGCTGGATATGTGGGCCTGCTAGGCTGACCTCTCCCAAACTGACCTCTGCCTCCCATACGGAGCACCACTAAACCCTCCAGAATAACGAAATCGCTTGTCCCGCGGCATCTGCTCTCGGGCCCGCTGACGTTAACCCTCAATCCTCCGAGCTATCTCCACAACTAGATGGTAAGAAGTCCCCATCTCAACCTCTCAGGCCATAGTGGCCTGAATACCAGAGTGCAACCCCGCAACAAACCTCTGTACTCTCTCCGCCTCAGTGAGAAGTATCATAAGTGCATGGCGAGACAACTCGGAGAATCTCTTCTCATAGTTGGTCACTGACATCTGACCCTACTGGAGCTGCTCAAACTAAAACCATAACTCTTTCCTCTAGGAGGGCGGAATATACCTATCCAAGAAAAGGCGTGTAAACTGATCCCAAGTCAAGGGAGGAGAACCCACTGATCTGCCAAGAAGATAAGACTGCCACCATCTACGAGCCTTGCTCTCCAGCTAGAAAGTAGTAAAACACCTCGTGGGTCTCTACTATCCTCATGTTGTGCATTTTGTCCTTGCACCAATCAATGAAGTCCTGGGGATCCTAATGTCGCTCACCTCCAAAGACAGGAGGGTGTAGCCTAGTCCATCTGTCTAAAAGCTTCTGTGGCTCGCCGGCCACAGCTGGTCTGGGATTAGGTATGGCTGTTACCACTGAGATGTGGCTGGGTCTGCTGGAAATAAACCAGCCTGGGTCATCGTATCCATGAACCGTAGAATATGGCCCATGACCTCCTGGAAGCCCGGTGCTGATATAAAATCTACCGGGGCTGGCTCTGCCGCAGGCACCTCACCTTGTTCCTCAATAATAGGATCCTCTACTGGATCTGCTGGTGGCATAGCTGGAGCCACTCTGGGACTTCCTCGTCCCCTACCTCGGGACGGTGCTCTCCCCTGGCCTCTACCTCGGCCTCTAGCAACAGAGGGAGCAGCTTCTCCCGGGTCTAGAACATCTGTTGTGCGCGTTCTCACCATCTGAGAGAATAAGAGATATATACTTAGTATAACATCAACTGCGCGATAGGAGATGAAGAAAGAGTAGTTTCCTAACACCCTATAGCCTCTCAAAGATAAGTACGGACATCTCCGCGCCGATCCGCAAGGCTCCATTAGGCCTACTCATAACTTGTGAGACCTACGTTAACCTAGTGCTCTGATACCATGTTTTCACGATCCAATTTCTCCTATAGGCCTTGATGACACCTAACGTTACCGCTAGACAAGCCAACAGTGACTAACCACGTGATCAATTCTTTTAACATTTCAGAAATAGCTGATTTTTAATTATTGCATAAATAGGAAGTAAAAGTTTAAATAAAATGAGAGATAAATTATTCTAAGAGCAAGTGAGATGAGTAAATATCCAAAAATCATCATGTGTTTACTAGCATAATTTCCAAGACCTGGTGTCACAAGTGTATAAGCTACTAGTATAATATACAAAAAGAAAATACTATACTACTATCTGAAGTGAAATAGACATAAAGTAAAAGCAAAAGGAAGACTTCGGGTGCTGCAGAACTGGCTCGGAGGGCAACTCACCGCAAAGTCTCGTGGAAATCAAGGATGCGCGCCGGACTGATAGCCAGATGCACCTGCCTCAGATCCTACACGATTAGTGTAGAAGTGTAGCGTGAGAACATAAACAACATGTACCCAGTAAGTATCTAGTCTAACTTCGAAGAAGTGCTGACGAAGGGTTGACTTCGATACTTACTATGGGCTAACGATAAAGTACCGAATTTTATAATTTAAGTATGAGCTATATAAACACAACCGAAAACTCAATAACAAGAAATAAATAAATAATTCTTTCACTAATAGTAAATCCCAAATTAATTTTCATCATTTAACAAATTAATCTCTCAAGCCAATGAAACAATATCAATTATAATTGGGGTCCAAAAATTAATGCGCATGAATTATGTGGAGGTCATACAACCCGATCCAACATACAAATATATAAATTGTATACTGCTGAGGGTCGAATGGCATGAACCATAGATGCATCTATTCTACTGCCGAGGCGTTCGGCCTGCTCCACAAGAAGATAAAACAACTGATTCAAAGATTATTAAGAGGCTAATATTCAAAGAAGCACCAATCTTATTAACGGTCAAGTAACCCATCCAAAACTCAAGTAAATAAAATTCGACCTTTTACCATTTCTCTATCAAGTCCCAGTATAATTTAAGCACTTAAATTAACAAGTAGAGTTCCAACATCGCAAGTATAACATGATTTGGGTCCTAAACTACCCGGACATAAGCATAATTAGTAGCTACGCATGGACTCTCGTCACCTCGTGTGTAAGTAGCCCCCACAGATGAAGCACATATTAATTCAATTCACCTATGGGGTAATTTCCTCTTACAAGGTTAGAAAAGAGACTTACCTCGTCTCAAAGCTTACTTTCCGGTCCACAAATGTGCTTTAAACCCTCAATTCCATGACGAACGACTCGAAACTAATCTAATGCTATATAAAATCATTAATACGTGCTCAAAAGTTCATATCCTAACTATTAAAGTGATTACCCAACCCCAATTGAGAAGTTCTAAAATTCACCCCCGGGCCCACTTGTCCCGAGTCCGAAAATTTTGAAGTAAGTTGTTGCCCATAACCTCATAAAACTCAAATATATGATTTTCACTAAATTTCACAACCATTTTCGTGGTTAAATCCCAGCGATTTTTCGCTTCTGTGGCTCCGCATCTGCGGAAAGGGCCTCATAGATGCGGTCCTTCCCCTTAGCCGGCTCCCTCGCTTCTACGACCAGCGGCTCGTTTCTGCAAGACTGCTTCTGTGGTGCGTGCGTCGCACCTACGACCTCAGTCCGCTCCTGTGATGGCCTTCTTCGCACCTATGCCTCCGCAGGTGCGGTACCTACCCCGCTTCAGCGGTCACCAGACAGCCTACATTGGGCCACTTCTGAGGCAAAAGGCTTGCTTTTGCGAGCTCGCACCTGCGGCTAGCCAAGTGCAGGAGTGATTGCACCAGAAGCTGGGAGCTTCAGCTGTTGCTCCCAAGTTCCAACTTGGTCCGAGCCTCGTTCGATTAACACCCGGGGGCCCTAGGGGCCCACCCGAACATATCAACAAGTTTGAAATCATAAAATGGGCTCGCTCGCACCCTCGGAACACGTAAAACAATAACAAAACTAAGCCTACCAAATCATCATACGAACCTATTGGAACCGTCAAATCTCGATTCCGAGGTCGTTTACTCAAAACGTTAATCGAGATCAAACTTAGCCTTTTAAAACCAAACCATGGAACCAAGTGTTCCGATTTCAACCCAAACCCTACCAAATCCCGAACTAACCATCCCCGCAAGTGATAAAACAGTAAAAGCACTTCCGGGGAGTCTGATTTAGGGGAACGAGATTCTAAAAAGCAGAACGTCCGGTCCGGTTGTTACATTCCAAATATATTTCTTTCAAATAAATATCTTTCGAATATAAAATTCTTTCAAATAAATATCTTTTGAATATACTTCTTTCAAATAAATGTCTTTCGAATATAATTCTTTCAAATAAATATCTTTCGAATATACTTCTTTCAAATAAATATCTTTCAAATATACTTCTTTCAAATAAATGTCTTTCAAATAAAAGTCACTATGTGACACCTTATTTCATAATCATAAAATATAGGCCTCAGCCCACTTTCATATTTTTGGAACACAAGTCCCAAGCCACTTTCATGTTTCCACGGCACCTCATGCCCATATTTCTATCAAAACTGTACGGAAAAATCACGTGCTAATAATAAAAGCCATCATATTTTCCCCAGCACCTCGTGCCCATATTTCATATCTGTTGCGGCGTGCAACCCGATCCCATATAACATTAATCATACCTGTTGCGGCATGCAACTTGATCCCAAATAACATAATCTGCCCGGCAACAGCCACTGGTTCACGATTTCAACATAGATCAGACTATTATCAAGTTTACCGAAATAACAAGATAAGTTGCACAAAATATAAGAATAAACACAAGGAAAATCACAACATCACATGAATATTACCAGCGCAATAACCCCACATTATCACATAAAAATTATCAACACAATAACCCCACATCATTCCTGACAATAGCCACCCTTATCTATCCTATAACCACCCTTATCACTCCTGTAATAGCGTCCCTTATCCCTCCGCCCTGACAATATCAATAGCCACCCTTATCGCTCTTATAGCGACCCTTATCGCTCATATAGCCACCCTTATCTCTCCATATAATAGCCACCCTCATCGCTCCATATAATAGCCAACATTATCACTCCGCTCAGACAATATCCAACACATATAACTACAGTGAAATGCCACCCTTATACCCACACAATATTAACAGTGGAATGCCACCCTCATAATAATAACTCAGATGACACAACAATTCACATGGAACGTTATAACGACAATACAACACAATCAATTCATATCGCAAATTGCCCAATGGTCGCAATAAATTTCTAAGATACAACAAAGTCAATAAATTTCACAATAAATAGCCCAAGGCTCCACACAACATATATAACACCTCAAAAACAACAATAGAGATGAAAAAGTAACTCAACATAGGACAACGCCTTCTTAAATCCAAATGTTGATAAATATATTAACGCCGCAATTTAAACTTATTTTATAATTATTTGCATATGAAAAATCCATAATGAAATTAATTCCAAGAAATATCAAATCAACAAACACAAGGAATTCACATAAAAATCCAAGCGGCAATCACCTCAAATTATCATATAAAATACAAACTCGACAAACAAGGAATAAGGCATTACATTTTTCCAATTTAATACATAAAGGGTGTCTACGAATTTTAACCTATATAATTTGCACATACAAACCAAGTACGTACTCGCACCTTGCGTACACGGCTTTGAATCACACAATTTTCATATAAGACTCAATGTCTAAGGGGTAATTTCCCCACTCAAGGTTAGGCAAGATACTTACCTTTTTGAAGTTATGCCGATATTCCAAAATAGCCTTCTTGCTTGAATTAACCTCCGGACAGCTCAAATATATCCAAATTAATTGTATAACTTCATTAAAATTCATCGGAAACAATTCTGGATAATAAAACGTCGACTTAAAATTTAACATTAAAAAGTCAACCAAAAGTCAACTCGGGGCCCGCCTCTCGGAACCCGACAAAATTTTCACGAAATTGGAATACCCATTCCGATACGAGTTCAACAATACCAATATTATCAAATTTCAATAACGAATCGACCTCAAAATCTAAAATTTCATTTTTGAAAGATTTTGCAAAAATCTCAATTTTT
Source organism: Nicotiana obtusifolia (assembly GCA_002018475.1). Lineage (NCBI taxonomy): Eukaryota > Viridiplantae > Streptophyta > Magnoliopsida > Solanales > Solanaceae > Nicotiana > Nicotiana obtusifolia. The sequence continues at coordinate 77,085 of MCJB01048100.1, forward strand.
TCCATCAAAACTCGAATTAAAATGATGAATATAACCATGGACTTATGAAATATAATCACTTTCGGGTATAGAACACTTATCCCAGTCGAAGTCGTGAAGAAATCCTCAAAGTCGCCCAGAAATCGAGCTCCAAAAATCGCAATCGAAAATGAAGAAATGATAGATTTTTAATCCTTAAGTTTCTGCCCAGGTTCGCATTTGCGAATGAACAGTAACCTCCAATGAACAGTGTTCGCAATTGCGAACTGCACTAAAATCCAAAAGCATCACAATTGCAATAAGTTGTTCGCAACTGCGCACTGCACTAAAATCCAAAATCATCGCAATTGCGACAAATTGTTCGCAATTGCAAACTGCACTAAAATCCAAAATCATCACAATTGCGAATGTACAGTACCTCACCAAAAACCAACAAACTCAAACTTCTCCGAAATGATTCGAAACCACCCTGAAACTTATCCGGAACCTTCCGGACACAAACCATCTATGAATTTCAATCATAAACACACTACGAACCTGCTCACGCACTCAAAATACTAAAAAGAGGTCGTCTTGACCCGATATTGACCATGGTCAAACTCTCAAATTTCTTAATTTTACTAGTCTCTCAATCAATGATCCAAAAATACACCCAAGCCTGTCGGGACCCCGTCAAATCATACCAACAAGTTTCAAAATATTCTACGAATTTAGTCAAAACCTCAAATCACATCAAACAATGCCAAAACTGAATCGTGCCTCGAATCGAATTATGAGTTATGAAATTTAAAGATTCTATAATTTGCACCGAAACGTATCAAATCAATCCGGAATTACTTCAAATTTTGCACACGAGTCTGAAATAACATAATGGAGGTGTTCCAATTTTCAGAACCCCGATATCAATAAAGTCAACTCCCGGTCAAACTTTCTAAAATCTTCCATTTTCTAACTTTCGCCAAAATGCGTCAAATTGACCTACGGACTTCCAAATTCAAATCTGGACATACCCTAAGTCCGAAATCACCATACGAAGCTATTGAAATTATTATTTCAAAGTCGATTGCTCAAAAGTCAAACTCCGTTCAACTCTTCACATTTAAGCTTCAGAAAAATAAGGATTGTTCTTCCAACTTAATTCTGAACCTTCCAAAAACCAAACTCGACCGCACACTTAAGTCATAATACATTACGAAGTTTCTCGGGACCTTAAGTCACTGAACGGAATGTTAATTCTCAAAACGACAAGTCGGGTCATTACAGACAGTTATGTTTGTTTCAGACTATTATCTGTAGTATTCTAGACGCTCATGTATTCATGACACCAGTTCCGGGATTTGTATTTGGATTTCGTCACTCATTAGCTTATTGCCTTATTTCAGACTATTCAGTTTTATTATTGTCATTTAATTTAGAAATTGTTAAAAATGATTAATAGATATAGCTAACGTTGGCTTTCCTAGCAAGTGGAACGTTAGGCGCCATTATGATCCCGAGGGTGAGAATTACGGATCGTGACAGAATGTTATATGCAGTACTTCACAGATATACATTTAGGTTTTATTCTTTTCTTTCGATTTTCCCAGGCTAGAATTTAAAAAGATTGCATTTTATAGTATATATTACGATATTAATCGTCAATCTATTATTTTACGGTATGTGAAAATGACCTACTAATTAAGTAATTATTGTTAGAGATAGTCGAGATGAAATATCACTATAATCAATTTAAATTAAAGGCAATTTCTAGCATTTTCACTCAAAACATATACCTAATCAATACGTTCTTTTGTTCCTTCCAAAGTTACCACGTACATTAAAGTAAAGATCAAACCAGTCCAGAAAAAGACTAGCTAAGGTTATTCTTACAATAATAAAAAAAGTAGGATTGACCCCGATTTATTGAGAGTGTCTAGTTATCGTTATGTCAATAGTTAGTAGACTTACTTTGTGTCCCATATAATTCAAGTATGATTTTTATTTATCTCACGTATAATTAAATTAGAATCCCTTATAGTATCTTGTTTAATTAAGTGTCGCAGTATGAAACAATTGGATAAGTAATTGTACCTTCTTAATTAATTAAGGCAATGCAAAGATAACCAAAATATGTTTGACCAAGAAACATGATTTTGCATTGAACTTTAAGAGTTAAAAGGAAAAAAATGTGATCTATAGATAATTCGAAAGAGTTTAACTTATATACATCGACAGTATAAAGGATTTTTACACTATCATGTCATCTTTATCTATTCTAAAAAATTTATAGATAAAGGTGACTTGATAGTGTAAAAGTTTCTTTACACGGTATGTGGAGTATTAGTTAAGCTCAATGTGAAATAGGCAACAAGGCCACAAAATAGCTGAACTTACTACAGAAAATGTTCGATAAATTTTCTTACTAACAGAAATGAAAGGTGTAAAAAAAAGCTCAATAGAAGAAGAGAGGATCCCTTCTTGCTATTCAGATCCTTAACCCACATTGCTCTTTTCATTAGTTACGGCCCTTCAGATTACCTGCAAATGAAGGTTGCATATAAACATAAATTTTAAATTACAGATTACTGGTAGCTTTTTTCGGTTGTGTATTTCAATTATCAAACAGAAACGGAAAAAAGCAGAAACATATTACAATACCTTGTGGCCAAACTCATATCAAATTGATTCAGTGAAAACCGAGATCGGGGAGTAAGTTGCACCTTTCAGGAGTAACTTCTTCTTCCACCGGGTTACTAGCATTTCCAGCAACTTCTTCTTGTACTGTAGGAGGATATGCACCTTTTCACCCGCGATTTGGATGAGAATTCATGTGCCCAAACAACGCTTTAATCGACTGAAATTCTCTTCTACACACCGCGGTGCAACGTATGTTCTCATATCAAATTGATTCGCTGATAGGGGTGCAACAACCAGTGGAGGCGCATTCAGCCTCATGTTACGGGGTTGGTTGGCCGCACCCACTGATCGTCGCACTACTGATGATCCTTCCCCCGCAGCCAACATGCTTCTCTTGTAGTATTTTGGGAGCAAGTTCATTTTAGGTTTTGGACGAGCATGTTGTTTTGCTCTCCATTTTGAAGATCCTCTATTGTAGCGTTTTGGTCCCTTTCAACCTGATTAAAAGAATGCACATTAGCTTGTTACATATATTATTAATTTAGAGAAAATGACTCACTTTATTATTTTAAAAAAGTAATTAATCGTCAGTAATGATAAAAAGATGACGAAATTACTAGAGTAATTTGATCTGTGGGCACCAGAAAGAAACCAAAATCAGCAAAGGTCGAATCAAGCATGTTTTGGTTGTTTTTTGTGGTTTCTTGTGAAAATGCTACTCCATTCGATATTTTAGTTCCAAAAATTTCATGTATACTATGTTGTGGTCACAAAATAGAAAAAGAATTAGTAATGTCATGCAATTTACTATGTCACCAAAAACAAAGCCTAATAAGCATATCTAATCGAATCAACAGAAATTGTTCTTGTAATATGCTAATCTAGAAATATAAAAATAAGGATACCATATAAAAATTATAGAATCTATGTCTGGATTGCATTAATTAATTAGGAATGTAAAGTAAGTCACTAAATTAAGGTCCACAATTCAGTTTACTGCTATTGGTTTTTTGACAGAGCTATTCCAGAAAGAAAAACATTATTCAAATTTATAGAAAATCTGTTTTATATCATAGGAAAAGTTTTGGAAGCTATTCCCTTTTTCCCTTCCCAAATATTTTATACAAATTTGGAACTATAGAATTAATTGATTAAGAAAAAAAATATAACTCGTGTAACAATATATCTAACAAAAGAAGAAGTGAGAAAATATGTCTGAACTACTTCTATATGCAATAAAGAAATACTTAGCAACCTTAAATAGAGCAAGTTCACGTAGCAATAACTCCAACATAGACCTATAAAAAGAAAATGAATATTAGAACGAAGGTATCAACCAAGATCTCTAATAAATATAAATAAAATAAAATTAAAGTCTGGAAATATAAAATAAAAAAGAAGTTACTTTTAATCTTTGGAAAAAAAAAAAATTCAAAGGATTTTCTAATTCAAATTGAGGAATGCCACCTGATATGTGGTATCTTTGGATAATCTCTCCTCCGTTGTTTATGTTCTTGCTCAACAACTTCTCTCTGCAATCATTCCACAAAAATGAAAAATTAGAAACATGTTTTCTTTAAGAAATAAATTAGAAATATGTTACTTACATGTTATAAACCATTGCATATACAAATCTACTGATAACTAAAAAATTCAAATAAAAATTATTAAATTACTAAAAATAAATTAAGGATGAGATATACTTGTACGAGAAAATGATTGACGCAACTGTCTTGCCATTTTCCGGTGTGCATAGTTAGCCTGCATATATTTAATTAAGAAATTGGCTATTTCATATAGAAAGAAGTTCATATGCTAACAACTCAAGGATCCAAAATTACGGTGTCACAAAGGTATATTTTCATAATTTTTTTATGTATGTGCAAAATAAAAAGCGACTCTGATTTCTAATAGATATATTTGTTGAGGAACAAATTACAAACAAACCTCGCATTTCTTTAAAACTTTAAACTTTTGAATCCGGTAAAAAGCCATATGATATACTGTTCATTTCTTTGCTAAACCAAAGATTTGATCTCTTCGTCTATTAAATTTTTTGCAAATATTTTTTTATGAAAAAATATGTTTGATTGTGTCAAAAAAAAAAAAAAATATATATATATATATAGCTACTACCTACAGATGATGGAGGCTTCGTAAAACCTAACATCATAGATCTGATGGACAGAATAGACTGAAACTTGGTGAAGTCTTCTTATATCGACTTCTAGAATTATCACAACTTCGGAACCTAATTCAGACATATAAAAACATATTAGAATCATTTAGATAACCGAGTGCAAAGTTTTTTTTTATTTTAATTTAAAATATCTGAAGCTTAATACATATATGATTATTAAGGTATTACCTCTAAATAATTCAGATTGTTATATTTCAATATGAATATATATACAATTTAGCTTATTAATACATTAACAAATACAAAATTAAAATAAAATAATAATTATATATATTATATTTATAAAAATTTATAAACTAATTTAGATGGTTTGTTATAAACTATTATTTGCTATTAATGAAGTACACTTTAAAATCCAACAACAATGGCAGTTGGAGCGGTGATAGTCAATTGTAAAATTGTAAGAAGGTGATTAGTAGTGGTCGTCGACAACTAGCGATGGTATTTGGGCAATAGTGGTCGGTTGTGACTAGTTATGAAAGTGGTTGGTGGTTGTGGATCTGCGATGAATGTTAGAGATAGAGATGGTTGTTGATGGTGGTGGTGATTGCCGATGATAATTTAGCTTGGGAATAGTAGATAGAGTATATAAAAGGACACATATATATGAATATTTAACATCATCTCTCTTGATGTTTTCAAGAGTGTATACAATATCTGAATAGATCAATTGGATGGTTATAGAAAAGAAAAATAAATACATTTCATGGGCTAATATTTGAATGAATCAGATTAAAACCTCTTCTATATGAAATCAAACAGGATCTTAGCCCTATAACAGAGAAAATTTAAAAAAAGCGAGAGAAATTTACTTACATTGTTAAATCAAAGAATCAAGAGAGAAAAGCAGAGAACCATAACGCCACAGACGATCATTGAGAAAAGCTTACAATTGAGTATATTATTGAGTGGACGCATGCATCTTATATATAATGCTCGAAATTTAGTTATACTTTCTCCCTAGATTTTTCTGGATTTTATCATATGAATGCTGATGGAATGAAATTAAATTTTAACAGCTCGGCATCCAAATTTCATACTTCAAAATTAGTAAGAAGATCTGTTTTAAAATAATATTTTAAATTACCTTCGCAATTGGATAGGATATATATATATA
>MCJB01048101.1:0-17622 GCA_002018475.1 Nicotiana obtusifolia
AAATTTTAGGGGGTCCGGGTCGGGATTACCGGGGCCACGCGAAAGGCGTGAACTATAGCACACGAAAATATAGAATTCGGGCCTACTTCTCGTTTTATTGCCTAAAAATGCAAAAATGTGAGGAACTGTCATCGAGGGTCGCTGTCACACGTTCCTTAGATCCTTGCCTAATGTCCGGATAAATTTTAGGGGGTCCGGGTTCAGATTCCCGGGGCCACGCGAAAGGCGTGGGCTATAGCACACGGAAATATAGAAATCGGACCAAGTTCTCATTTTATTGCCTAAATATGCCAAAAATTGAGGAACCATCATCGATGTTCTCTGTCACACGTTCCTTAGGTCCTTTCATAATGTCCGGATAAATTTTAGGGGGTTCGGGTCCGGATTCACGAGGCCACGCGAAAGGCGTGGACTATAGCAAAGGAAAATATAGAAATTGGGCCGAGTTCTCGCTTTATTGCCTAAAAATGATAAAAATGAGGAACCGTCATCGAGGATCGCTGTCACATGTTCCTTAGGTCCTTTCCTAATGTCCGAATAAATTTTATAGGGTCCGGGTCCGAATTCCCGAGGCCACGCGAAAGGCGTGGTCTATAGCACATGAAAATATAGAAATCGGACCGAGTTCTCGTTTTATTGCCTAAATATGCCAGAAAATGATGAACCGTCATCAAGGGTCACTGTCACACGTTCCTTAGGTCCTTTCCTAATGTCCGGAAAAATTTTAGGGGGTCCGGGACCGGATTCCCAGGGCCACGCGAAAGGCGTGGGCTATAGCACACGAAAATATAGAAATCGGACCGAGTTCTCATTTTATAGCGTAAAAATGCCAACAAATGAGGAACCGTCATTGAGGGTCATTTTCACACGTTCCTTAGGTTATTTACCAATGTCCGGATAAATTTTAGGGGGTCTGGGACCGGATTCCCGGGGCCACGCGAAAGGCGTGGGCTAATAGCACACGAAAATATAGAAATCGGACCAAGTTCTCATTTTATTGCCTAAATATGCCAAAAAATGAGGAACAATCATCGATGTTCTCTGTCACACGTTCCTTAGATCCTTTCCTAATGTCCGGATAAATTTTAGGGGGTCCGGGTCCGTATTCCCGGGGCCGCCCGAAAGGTGTGGACTATAGCACACGAAATTATAGAAATTGGGCCGAGTTCTCGTTTTATTGCCTAAAAATTATAAAAAATGAGGAACCGTCATCGAGGATCGCTGTCACATGTTCCTTAGGTCCTTTCCTAATGTCCAGATAAATTTTATGGGGTCCGGGTCTGGATTCCCGGGGCCACGCGAAAGGCGTGGTCTATAGCACACGAAAATACAAAAATCGGACCGAGTTCTCGTTTTATTGCCTAAATATGCCAAAAAATAAGAAACCTCCATCGAGGGTCGCTGTCACATGTTCCTTAGGTGCTTTCCTAATGTCCGAATAAATTTTAGGGGGTCCGGGTCGGGATTACCGGGGCCACGCGAAAGGCGTGAACTATAGCACACGAAAATATAGAATTCGGGCCTACTTCTCGTTTTATTGCCTAAAAATGCAAAAATGTGAGGAACTGTCATCGAGGGTCGCTGTCACACGTTCCTTAGATCCTTGCCTAATGTCCGGATAAATTTTAGGGGGTCCGGGTTCAGATTCCCGGGGCCACGCGAAAGGCGTGGGCTATAGCACACGGAAATATAGAAATCGGACCAAGTTCTCATTTTATTGCCTAAATATGCCAAAAATTGAGGAACCATCATCGATGTTCTCTGTCACACGTTCCTTAGGTCCTTCCCTAGTGTCCGGATAAATTTTAGGGGGTCCGGGTCCGAATTCCCGAGGCCACGCGAAAGGCGTGGACTATAGCACACGAAAATATAGAAATTCGGCCGAGTTCTCGTTTTATTGCCTAAAAATGATAAAAAATGAGGAACCGTCATCGAAGATCGCTGTCACATGTTCCTTAGGTCCTTTCCTAATGTCCGGATAAATTTTAGGGTGTCCGGGTCCCGATTCCCGGGGCCACGCGAAAGGCAGGGTCTATAGCACACGAAAATATAGAAATCGGACCGAGTTCTTGTTTTATTGCCTAAATATGCCAAAAAATGAAGAATCAGCATCGAGGGTCGCTGTCACATGTTCCTTAGGTCCTTTCCTAATGTCCGGATAAATTTTAGGGGGTCCTGATCCGGATTCCCGGGGCCACGTGAAAGGCGTGGACTATAGCACACGAAAATATAGAAATCGGGCCGAGTTCTCGTTTTATTGCCTAAAAATGCCAAACAATGAGGAACCGTCATCGAGGGTTGCTGTCACACGTTCCTTAGATCCTTTCCTAATGTCCGGATAAATGTTAGGGGGTCCGGGTCCGGATTCCCGGGGCCACGCGACAGGCGTGGGCTATAGCACACGAAAATATAGAAATCGGACCGACTTCTCATTTTATTGCCTAAATATGCCAAAAAATGAGGAACCGTCATCGAGGTTCTCTGTCACACGTTCCTTAGGTCCTTTCCTAATGTCCGAATAAATTTTAGGGGGTTCGGGTCCGGATTCCCGACGCCACGCGAATGGCATGGATTGGGCCGATTTCTCGTTTTATTGCCTAAATATGATAAAAAATGAGGAACCGTCATCGAGGATTGCTGTCACATGTTCCTTATATCCTTTCCTAATGTCTGAATAATTCTTATGGGGCCCTGGTCTGGATTCCCGAGGCTACGCGAAAGGCGTGGGCTATAACACACGAAAATGTAGGCATCGGAACGTGTTCTCGTTTTATGGCGTAAAAATGCCAACAAATGAGGAACCGTCATTGAGGGTCGCCGTCACACGTTCCTTAGGTCATTTCCTAATGTCCGGAAAAATTATAGGGGGTCCGGGACCGGATTCCCGGGGTCACGCGAAAGGCATGGGCTATAGCACACGAAAATATAGAAATCGGACCGAGTTCTCGATTTATAGCATAAAATGCAAAAAAATGAGGAACCGTCGTAAGGGTCACTGTCACACGTTCCTTAGGTTGTTTCCTAATGTCCGGATAAATTTTAGGGGGACCGGTTCCGGATTCCCGGGGCCACGCGAAAGGCGTGGACTATAGCACACGAAAATATAGAAATTGGGCCGAGTTCTCGTTTTATTGCCTAAAAATGATAAAAAGTGAGGAACCGTCATCGAGGGTCACTGTCACATGTTACTCAAGTCCTTTCCTAATGTTCGGATAAATTTTATGGGGTCCAGGTCCGGATTCCCGGGGCCACGCGAAAGGCATGGTCTATAGCACATGAAAATATAGAAATCGGACTGAGTTCCCGTTTTATTGCCTAAATATGCAAAAAAATGAGGAACCGTCATCGAGGGTCGCTGTCACATGTTCCTTAGGTCCTTTCCTAATGTCCGGATAAATTTTCGGGGGTCCGGGTCTGGAATCACAGGGCCACGCGAAAGGCGTGAACTATAGCACACGAAAATATAGAAATCGGTCCTACTTCTCGTTTTATTGCCTAAAAATGCAAAAATGTGAGGAACCGTCATCGAGGGTCGCAGTCACACGTTCCTTAGATCCTTGCCTAATGTCCGGATAAATTTTAGGGGGTCCGGGTTCAGATTCCCGGGGCCACGCGAAAGGCGTGGGCTATAGCACACGAAAATATAGAAATCGGACCAAGTTCTCATTTTATTGCCTAAATATGCCAAAAACTGAGGAACCATCATCGATGTTCTCTGTCACACGTTCCTTAGGTCCTTTCCTAGTGTCCGGATAAATTTTAGGGGGTCCGGGTCCGAATTCCCGGGGCCACGCGAAAGGCGTGGACTATAGCACACGAAAATATAGAAATTCGGCCGAGTTCTCGTTTTATTGCCTAAAAATGATAAAAAATGAGGAACCGTCATCGAAGATCGCTGTCACATGTTCCTTAGATCCTTTCCTAATGTCCGAATAAATTTTAGGGTGTCCGGGTCCGGATTCCCGGGGCCACGCGAAAGGCAGGGTCTATAGCACACGAAAATATAGAAATCGGACCGAGTTCTTTTTTTATTGCCTAAATATGCCAAAAAATGAAGAACCAGCATCGAGGGTCGCTGTCACATGTTCCATAGGTCCTTTCCTAATGTCCGGATAAATTTTAGGGGGTCCTGATCCGGATTCCCGGGGCCACGTGAAAGGCGTGGACTATAGCACACGAAAATATAGAAATCGGGCCAAGTTCTCGTTCTATTGCCTAAAAATGCCAAAAAATGAGGAACCGTCATCGAGGGTCGCTGTCACACGTTCCTTAGATCCTTTCCTAATGTCCAGATAAATGTTAGGGGGTCCGGGTCCGGATTCCCGGGGCCACGCGAAAGGCGTGGGCTATAGCACACGAAAATATAGAAATCGGACCGACTTCTCGTTTTATTGCCTAAATATGCCAAAAAATGAGGAACCGTCATCGAGGTTCTCTGTCACACGTTCCTTAGGTCCTTTCCTAATGTCCGAATAAATTTTAGGGGGTTAGGGTCCGGATTCCCGGTGCCACGCGAATGGCATGGATTGGACCGAGTTCTCGTTTTATTGCCTAAAAATGATAAAAAATGAGGAACCGTCATCGAGGATTGCTGTCACATGTTCCTTATGTCCTTTCTTAATGTCCGAATAATTTTATGGGGCCCTGGTCCGGATTCCCGAGGCTACGCGAAAGGCGTGGGCTATAGCACACGAAAATGTAGGCATCGGAACGTGTTCTCGTTTTATAGCATAAAAATGCCAACAAATGAGGAACCGTCATTGAGGGTCGCCATCACACGTTCCTTAGGTCATTTCCTAATGTCCGAAAAAATTATAGGGGGTCCGGGGCCGGATTCCCGAGGTCACGCGAAAGGCGTGGGCTATAGCACATGAAAATATAGAAATCGGACCGAGTTCTCGATTTATTGCATAAAATGCCAAAAAATGAGGAACCGTCATTAAGGGTCACTGTCACACGTTCCTTAGGTTGTTTCCTAATGTCCGGATAAATTTTAGGGGGAGCGGTTCCGGATTCCCGGGGCCACGTGAAAGGCGTGGACTATAGCACACAAAAATATAGAAATTGGGCCGAGTTCTCGTTTTATTGCCTAAAAATGATAAAAAGTGAGGAACCGTCATCGAGGGTCACTGTCACATGATACTCAAGTCCTTTCCTAATGTTCGGATAAATTTTATGGGGTCCAGGTCCGGATTCCCGGGGCCACGCGAAAGGCATGGTCTATAGCACATGAAAATATAGAAATCGGACTGAGTTCCCATTTTATTGCCTAAATATGCAAAAAAATGAGGAACCGTCATCAAGGGGCGCTGTCACATGTTCCTTAGGTCCTTTCCTAATGTCCGAATAAATTTTAAAGGGGTCCGGGTCTGGAATCGTAGGGCCACGGAAAAGGCGTGAACTATAGCACACGAAAATATAGAAATCGGGCCTACATCTCGTTTTATTGCCTAAAAATGCAAAAATATGAGGAACCGTCATCGAGGGTCGCTGTCACGCGTTCCTTAGATCCTTACCTAATGTCCGGATAAATATTAGGGGGTCCGGATTAAGATTCCCGGGGCCACGCGGAAGGCGTGTGCTATAGCACACGAAAATATAGAAATCGGACCAAGTTCTCATTTTATTGCCTAAATAAGCCAAAAAATGAGGAACCACCATCGATGTTCTCTGTCACACGTTCCTTAGGTCCTTTCATAATGTCCGGATAAATTTTAGGGGGTTCGGGTCCGGATTCACGGGGCCACGCGAAAGGCGTGGACTATAGCATAGGAAAATATAGAAATTGGGCCGTGTCCTCGCTTTATTGCCTAAAAATGATAAAAATGAGGAACCGTCATCGAGGATCGCTGTCACATGTTCCTTAGGTCCTTTCCTAATGTCCGAATAAATTTTATAGGGTCCGGGTCTGGATTCCCGAGGCCACGCGAAAGGCGTGGTCTATAGCACACGAAAATATAAAAATCGGACCGAATTCTCGTTTTATTGCCTAAATATGCCAGAAAATGAGGAACCGTCATCAAGGGTCACTGTCACACGTTCCTTAGGTCCTTTCCTAATGTCCGGAAAAATTTTAGGGGGTCCGGGACCGGATTCCCATGGCCACGCGAAAGGCGTGGGCTATAGCACACGAAAATATAAAAATCGGGCCGAGTTCTCGTTTTATAGCGTAAAAATGCCAACAAATGAGGAACCGTCATTGAGGGTCGTTGTCACACGTTCCTTAGGTTGTTTCCCAATGTCCGGATAAATTTTAGGGGGTATGGGACCGGATTCCCGGGGCCACGCGAAAGGCGTGGGCTATAGCACACGAAAATATAGAAATCGGACCAAGTTCTTATTTTATTGCCTAAATATGCCAAAAAATGAGGAACCATCATCGATGTTCTCTGTCACACATTCCTTAGATCCTTTCCTAATGTCCGGATAAATTTTAGGGGGTCCGGGTCCGTATTCCCGGGGCCACACTAAAGGCGTGGACTATAGCACACGAAAATATAGAAATTGGGTCGAGTTCTCGTTTTATTGCCTAAAAATTATAAAAAATGAGGAACCGTCATCGAGGATCGCTGTCACATGTTCCTTAGGTCCTTTCCTAATGTCAAGATAAATTTTATGGGGTCCGGGTCTGGATTCCCGGGGCCACGCGAAAGGCGTGGTCTATAGCACACGAAAATACAAAAATCGAACCGAGTTCTCGTTTTATTGCCTAAATATGCCAAAAAATGAGAAACCTCCATCGAGGGTCGCTGTCACATGTTCCTTAGGTGCTTTCCTAATGTCCGAATAAATTTTAGGGGGTCCGGGTCGGGATTACTGGGGCCACGCGAAAGGCGTGAACTATAGCACACGAAAATATAGAAATCGGGCCTACTTCTCGTTTTATTGCCTAAAAATGCAAAAATGTGAGGAACCGTCATCGAGGGTCGCTGTCACACGTTCCTTAGATCCTTGCCTAATGTCCGGATAAATTTTAGGGGGTCCGAGTTCAGATTCCCGGGGCCACGCGAAAGGCGTGGGCTATAGCACACGAAAATATAGAAATCGGACCAAGTTCTCATTTTATTGCCTAAATATGCCAAAAACTTAGGAACCATCATCGATGTTCTCTGTCACACGTTCCTTAGGTCCTTTCCTAGTGTCCGGATAAAATTTAGGGGGTCCGGGTCCGAATTCCCGGGGCCACGCGAAAGGCGTGGACTATAGCACACGAATATATAGAAATTCGGCCGAGTTCTCGTTTTATTGCCTAAAAATGATAAAAAATGAAGAACCGTCATCGAAGATCGCTGTCACATGTTCCTTAGGTCCTTTCCTAATGTCCGGATAAATTTTAGGGTGTCCGGGTCCGGATTCCCAGGGCCACGCGAAAGGCAGGGTCTATAGCACACGAAAATATAGAAATCGGACCGAGTTATTGTTTTATTGCCTAAATATGCCAAAAAATGAAGAACCAGCATCGAGGGTCGCTGTCACATGTTCCTTAGGTCCTTTCCTAATGTCCGTATAAATTTTAGGGGGTCCTGATCCGGTTCCCGGGGCCACGTGAAAGGCGTGGACTATAACACACAAAAATATAGAAATCGGGCCGAGTTCTCGTTTTATTGCCTAAAAATGCCAAAAAATGAGGAACCGTCATCGAGGGTTGCTGTCACACGTTCCTTAGATCCTTTCCTAATGTCCGAATAAATATTAGGGGGTCCGGGTCCGGATTCCCGGGGCCACGCGACAGGCGTGGGCTATAGCACACGAAAATATAGAAATCGAGCCGAGTTCTCGTTTTATTGCCTAAATATGCCAAAAAATGAGGAACCGTCATCGAGGTTCTCTGTCACACGTTCCTTAGGTCCTTTCCTAATGTCCGGATAAATTTTAGGGGGTTCGGGTCCGGATTCCCGAGGCCACGCGAATGGCATGGATTGGGCCGAGTTCTCGTTTTATTGCCTAAAAATAATAAAAAATGAGGAACCGTCATCGAGGATTGCTGTCACATGTTCCTTATGTCCTTTCCTAATGTCTGAATAATTTTTATGGGGCCCTGGTCCGTATTCCCGAGGCTACGCGAAAGGCGTGGGCTATAACTATAGCACACGAAAATGTAGGCATCGGAACGTGTTCTCGTTTTATGGCGTAAAAATGCCAACAAATGAGGAACCGTCATTGAGGGTCGCCGTCACACGTTCCTTAGGTCATTTCCTAATGTCCGGAAAAATTATAGGGGGTCCGGGACCGGATTCCCGGGGTCACGCGAAAGGCATGGGCTATAGCACACGAAAATATAGAAATCGGACCGAGTTCTCGATTTATAGCATAAAATGCAAAAAAATGAGTAACCGTCATAAGGGTCACTGTCACACGTTCCTTAGGTTGTTTCCTAATGTCCGGATAAATTTTAGGGTGTCCGGGTCCAGATTCCCGGGGCCTCGCGAAAGGCGTGTGCTATAATACACGAAAATATAGAAATCGGACCGAGTTCTCGTTTTATTGCCTAAATATGCCAAAAAATGAGGAACCGTCATTGAGGTTCTCTGTAACACGTTCCATAGGTCCTTTCCTAATGTCCGGATAAATTTTAGGGGGTCCGGGTCCGGATTCCCGGGGCCACGCGAAAGGCGTGGACTATAGCACACGAAAATATAGAAATTGGGCCAAGTTATCATTTTATTGCCTAAAAATGATAAAACAAATGAGGAACCATCATCGAGGATCACTGTCACTTGTTCCTTTGGTCCTTTCCTAATGTCTGGATAAATTTTTTGGGGTCCGGGTCCGGATTCTCGGGGCCACGCGAAAGGCGTGGCCTATAGCACACGACAATATAGAAATCGGACCGAGTTCTCGTTTAATAGCCTAAATATGCCAAAAAATGAGGAACCACCATCGAGGGTCTCTGTCACATGTTCCTTGGGTCCTTTCCTAATGTCTGGATAAATTTTAGGGGTCCGGGTCCGCATTCCCGGGGCCACGCGAAAGGCGTGGGCTATAGCACACGAAAATATAGAAATCGAGCCGAGTTCTCGTTTTATTGCCTGAAAATGCCTAAAAATGAGGAACTGTCACTGCGGGTCTCTGTCACATGTTCCTTGGGTCCTTTCCTAATGTCTGGATAAATTTTAGGGGTCCGGGTCCGCATTCCCGGGGCCACGCGAAAGGCGTGGGCTATAGCACACGAAAATATAGAAATCGGACCGAGTTCTCGTTTTATTGCCTAAATATGCCAAAAATGAGGAACCGTCATCGAGGTTCTCTGTCACACGTTCCTTAGGTCCTTTCCTTATGTCCGGATAAATTTTAGGGGGTCCGGGTCCGCATTCCCGGGGCCACGCGAAAGGCGTGGACTATAGCACACGAAAATATAGAAATTGTGTCGAGTTCTCGTTTTATTGCTTAAAAATGATAAAAATGAGGAACCGTCATCGAGGATCGCTGTCACATTTTCCTTAGGTCCTTTCCTAATGACACGATAAATTTTAGGGGGTTCGTGTCCGGATTCCCGGGGCCACGCGAAAGGCTTGGGCTATAGCACCCGAAAATATAGAAATCGGGCTCAGTTCTCATTTTATTGCCCAAAAATGCAAAAATATGAGGAACCGTCATCGAGGGTCGCTGTCACACGTTCCTTAGGTCCTTTCCTAATGTCCGGATAAATTTTAGGGGGTCCGGGTCCGGATTCCCGGGGCCACGCGAAAGGCATGTGCTATAGCACACGAAAATATAGAAATCGGGCCGAGTTCTAGTTTTATTGCCTAAAAATGCCAAAAAATGAGGAACCGTTATCGAGGAATTCTGTCACACGTTCCTTTGATCCTTTCCTAATGTCCGAATAAATTTTAGGGGGTCCGGGTCCGAATTCCCTGGGCCATGCGAAAGGCGTGGGCTATAGCACACGAAAATACAGAAATCGGGCCGAGTTCTCGTTTTATGGCAACAAAATGCCAAAAAATGTGGAACCGTCATTGAGGGTCGCTGTCACACGTTCCTTAGATCCTTTCCTAATGTCCGGATAAATTTTAGGGGGTCCGTGTCCGGATTCCCAGGGCCACGCGAAAGGCGTGTGCTATAGCACACGAAAATATAAAAATCGGGCCTAGTTCTCGTTTTATTGCCTAAAAATGCCAAAAAATGAGGAACCGTCATCGAGGAATTCTGTCACACGTTCCTTAGGTCCTTTCCTAATGTCCGGATAAATTTTAGGGGGTCCGTGTCTGGATTCCCGGGGCCACGCGAAAGGCGTGGACTATAGCACATGAAAATATAGAAATTGGACCGAGTTCTCGTTTTATTGCCTAAAATGATAAAAAATGAGGGACCGTCATCGAGGATCGCTGTCACATGTTCCTTAGGTCCTTTCCTAATGTCCGGATAAATTTTATGTGGTCCGGGTCCGGATTTCCGGGGCCACGCGAAAGGCGTGGTCTATAGCACACGAAAATATAGAAATCGGACCGAGTTCTCGTTTTATTGCCTAAATATGGCAAAAAATGAGGAACCGTCATCGAGGGTCACTGTCACGTGTTTCTTAGGTCCTTTCCTAATGTCCGGATAAATTTTAGGGGGTCCGGGTCCGGATTCCCGGGGCCACGTTAATGGCGTGGGCTATAGCGCACGAAAATATAGAAATTGGACCGAGTTCTCGTTTTATTGCCTAAATATGCCAAAATATGAGGAACCGTCATCAAGGGTCGCTGTCACACGTTCCTTAGGTCCTTTCCTAATGTCCGGATATATTTTAGGGGGTCCGAGTCCGGATTCCCGGGGCCACGCGAAAGGCGTGGGCTATAGCACACGAAAATATAGAAATCGGGCCGAGTTCTCGTTTTATTGCCTAAAATGCCAAAAAATGAGGAACCGTCATCGAGGGTCGCTGTCACACGTTCCTTAGGTCCTTTCCTAATGTACGGAAAAATTTTAGGGTGTCCGAGACCGAATTCCCCGGGCCACGCGAAAGGCGTGGGCTATAGCACACGAAAATATAGAAATCGGACCGAGTTCTCGTTTTATAGCATAAAAATGCCAAAAAATGATTAACCGTCATTGAGGGTCGCTGTCACACGTTCCTTAGGTCCTTTCCTAATGTTCGGATAAATTATAGGGGGTCCGGGTCCGGATTCCCAGGGCCACGCTAAAGGCGTGGGCTATAGCACACGAAAATATAGAAATCGGGCCGAGTTGTCGTTTTATTGCCTAAAAATGCAAAAATATGAGGAACCGTCATCGAGGGTCGCTGTCACACGTTCCTTAGATCCTTTCCTAATGTCCGGATAAATTTTAGGGGGTCCGTATCCGGATTCCCTGGGCCACGCGAAAGGCGTGGGCTATAGGACACGAAAATATAGAAATCTGACCAAGTTCTCGTTTTATTTCCTAAATATGCCAAAAAATGAGGAACCGTCATCAAGGATCGCTGTCACACGTTCCTTAGGTCCTTTTCTAATGTCCGGATAAATTTTAGGGGGTCTGGGTCCGGATTCCCGGGGCCACGCTAAAGCTATTTTATTAGTAGTAGAAACAAACCACAACAGAAAAATTAGTAAGGGGGACAAAAGCTCCATTTGTGTTGTCTATATGCCTTGGCTATATAATTACTCCTCTGCGCCTCACAATGCCCTTATGGCAGCCTCATGTAAAGGAGTCATGGGTTAACTGCCGACAAAGTCTTACGAGGACATACAATCTCATAGCCATTGAGAAACCTCTTGCAAATCCTTTGCAAACGTCTTCTATCTGGCTCTGCTTTATGTAGCTCTGATCTAGCATCTTCTGCAAATCCACTCTGTACCAATGTATGAAATTCCCAAAATTATAATTACAAAAGTACAAAGTTAAACCAACCATGTATGTAATAAAGAAAAAATACTCCTTTCATCCCAATTTATGTGAAGTGTTCGAATTTCATGTGCCAAAATGAGTTATTTTTTTATCGTAATTTTTTATATGCCTTTTTAATATTTTAAATTATTAGTTATTATGATTTTTGTAAATCTTATTTCAAAAAAACTTAACGATTCTATATTTAAATACGATCAAATTTATGAAGCTTGAATTTTGAAAAGTAAAAAGTATCACATAAATTGGGTCAGAGAAAAGATACAATACATGTGGTAATAGTAAGTTTACCTCTATTGAACCATTGGAAAGGAGACGATCAATGAGATTGTTGAGAATATCTTTGGTATATTCAGGATGGCCTTGAATGCCTAAAATATGACCTCCAATTGTGAACATCTCTACTCTTGTCTTGTCTGAAAATGCCATCACTTTAGCTTCCTTTGGCACCTCCCATACCTGTCCAATTTTGTTTCTCCATATTGTCATATATATTTTCCAAGTACATTTTCTTACTGGTACAAAGATGGTCGTAAATTTCGTATTCAGTCAAATACGGTCACATAAACTGAGACAGAAGGGAGAAAGTATAATTTTTCACTGATACGAAGAAAGCCGTAAATTTTGTATTTGATTAAATACTGTCACATAAATTGAGACGAAGAGAAAAAGTACACTTTTTCACTGATATAAAAATGATCGTAAATTTCGTATTCAGTCAAAAATTATTATATAAATTAGGACGAAGGGAGTAATATATAGAGATACCTCATCTTGGTGGCACTCTATGATGGAAACTGTAGGTGGTAAATTTTGTATTCGGTTAAATACTGCCACATAAATTGAAACGAATGAAGAAAGTACACTTTTTCACTCATATGAAGATGATCGTAAATTTCGTATTTAGTCAACTACTGTCACATAAACTGAGAAAGAAGGGAGAAAGTATAATTTTTCACTGATACGAAGAAAGCCGTAAATTTCGTATTCGGTTAAATACTGTCACATAAATGGAGACGAATGAAGAAAGTACACTTTTTCACTGATATGAAGATGATCGTATTCGTATCCAGTCAAAAATTATTATATAAATTAGGACGAAGGGAGTAATATATAGAGATCCTCATCTTGGTGGCACTCTATGATGGAAAGTGTAGGTGGAATTTCATCCAAATCATCAAGGAAGCTATTACATATTGGGGATTCCTTCAAAATGCTCACTTTCCTTATTCCAATGTCCCAACCATTATCAGCCTTCCTAACATCTCCTCCCAAAGCTCTGCACAAAACCTGTATATGTACGTAAACATTGAACCATATATTAATTTTCAATAGTATTTTCTCCTAATTTTCCACGTGCATTTAGCTCATATATATTGACAATATAGAAAATATTTACACTATGAGTGATTATGTAACTTGTTATATCAAGTTGAATATCTTATTGTTTTTTAAGGAGTTTATATTTCATGCACTAGTGATGTAAAAATATTTATATAGCCAAGCCACAAATAAGGTAATTATATAAACTTCTATGAGAAACATTAACGGATAACCTCACGTAAAATGGTAATTAACCTACTTCTACAAGTTTGAAATTTACTAGTAGTGTAAAAGAATTTTACGATATCGATATATATAACTTATTAATTCAATTTATTCTTGACGTGTGTGCAAAGTTATTTGTAATTATTCTTTAGGTCTTTAAAAATGTAATAATCTTTTTACACTATCGATCAGTGTACTTTTTACATAACATTCTCGGCTGCCACCGGTCCGGTAGGTCAGTCGCCCTCTAGCCAGTGACTAGCCTAGCTATGAAGCTAGGTCTACACCGCCACGTTGAGACTCTCTTTCGAAAGTGAAATACCGGCTTTCATAAGAAGGAAAGATCACTCTGTCATACAGCAGAGCAGTGTTCATCTAACATCAAATCGACCAAATTAAACTCATATATACCTGGTGGCCAAAGCAGATGCCAAGAACTTTATTTTGCATGAAATACAAAGTTTGTAAGAGAAGGCAAAGCTTGAGAATCCAATTATCATTCCCATAAGCATCATAAGGACTTCCACTAACTACAAAACCGTCATAGTTATGGAGTTCAGCCATGGCTGGAAATTCACCATCTACCACTCTGAACAAATCCCATTTCTCTCCTTCTTCTCCATAAGCTGCAACAAACACATTGTAATATCCTCCATATACTTTTTTCACATAATCAGAATCCTTAGCTGCTAATAACAGTGCATATTTCTTCTCTCCTTCAACTTTCATCCTCAGGGGCGGAGTTAGAGTTCGAGTTCGGCAGAAACCAGTGAAAATAATATGGATTCTTGGCTTTGTTTGAGAAAGTAATTAAAGACTATATGATGTACGTATAGAAGGAAACAGAAAATTCTGTTACCATATTAGTCATATGAAATTTCCCCGTGTTTTACTAACTTTATTTAGTAAACTGATTATAATATATAGTCTGATGGAAAACAGGTATAAACAGCGGAAGCAAATAGTCAGGACACTTGCATGTAATATAGACAACACATAATTACAGATTTTAATCAAACATAAAATTGATACTTATCTCTTGAAGCGTGACTACGATCGCGAAAAGAACCTCCAAGAAAGAGCAAAGCCGTCCATGAGATCATCCCCAGTTCCACAGTCTTATGCTGTGTGACCGAAATAATACCCGGAATAGCAAAACTCGTGTGGGCGAGTTTCTCCTGCGAAAACCGTGTGGTAAAAACCATTGTCTCCTCATGGAATAAGACCCCTTTATATAGCCATGGGATTTAGGGTTTAAAACCTTTTTCTAAACTAGTTAGGTCTTGCTTTTCCACCAAGAAACAGAATTTCTATTAATTCCTAATTATTCAGCACAACAGGGACCTCAATATTTATTTAACGAGGCTTCCTATTATGGACTTAATTCGAAATATTCGAATTAATACTACCATAATAAATTATGAATTATTCCACTAAAAAAATTCATAACTACACTCCTCAATTCAATTTCAATCCGTTAAACCTTATTTAACTCCCCATGTTAGGATTCAGATATTAATCAAATAAATTAAATTACTCACAATTTAATTCATTGATTATTTTCTCTAGATTTTCGCTTAACTTATTTCATGTGATGGATACAAAATCCACCTGTAGGGTTTACACATGAAAACTTATAAACTTTCATAAAGGTGTATCATCAATCTCTAGACCGAGACATGGATTCCATCAACTAATTATTATTTTGCCAACGTATATTATTATTGTCCAAATTACCAGGCATATTGACCCACAAAAGGATCTTGCGTTTTAATAAATCAAAACAATAATAATATACACAGCTAACAATAATTATATCAAGATTAAGAGTATAAGTACATTTAATGGCTAGAGAATTTATTTTATTAAGTCAGTATAAATAATTATCTCTACTTGGTCCATTCAGTACATACAAAATATACTAAGACAAAAAGTTAGAATTAAATCATTCCCATAATCAAGATAAATTATATTTAATCTTGTGCTACAATCATTCCTGATGGTTTGTCCAATTTTTATCATTAGATTGTGAACATGATCTTTATACTTATAAGAAACGATGATTTAATCGTCCGTGTATAAGCAAAACTCTATACACTAAATCATCTACTATATAAGTAAAGGACACAAACGAATATATGATCTATTTAGAATTTTATTAAAATTGAATAAGCAATTGTTCCATAATAAATACTATATCCAAATCAAAATTCATGGTTAATAATATATATCTCAACAATCTCCCACTTAAACTTTTAACCATAAGAATTATTAGAATATATTATATCTAAATGCATGATTAATAATATATGCCCTAACATAGTCTTCCTAAGAAATTAAAAAGAAGCTTGCCTATAAACATATATGTTTCCAGAATTCCAGTCACATAATTCACATGTTTCCTTCTCTAAATGTACAAAAAATATATACATAAATAAACGAAAAATTCATTGGTTTGTTTCCAAAATTATCTTTACTTATATACGTAGGTTTTTGTCATGTTGGTTTGTTTTCAAAATTTTCTTTATATATATATATATATATATATATATATTATGTAGGTTGTGTTCGTTTGCTCTTTTTTTTTNCTCTTTTTTTTTTTTTTTTTACCATGTTTGAATTTTTCCTTCTTTCTGAAGGAATGAAAACATAATTATTATAATTGGTTTTGCATTTTCCCTAAACAAGAATAGAAATCTTCCATATTTGATTAATATGTTTTCCTTTGTTGAATGAAAAATTATGGACTCATAAATTAAGACTTTTTTTTTTTTTTTTTTGTATTTTCACCCGGTCCAGTAAAGAAGCTCTAGTTTTACAAGTCGTTATTCGTTATATATTTGGTAAAATGGTCCCTATGAAAGCTCTAGATTTCCAAATAATGTTTTAATTATTCAAAAGATTCTCTCATTAGATACGATGATCTAGATATTCCTGTTTTATTATCAAAAATTTAAAACATTATGTTTATCACAAAATTAGGTAACAATTAAATTTGTATGTGGTTTAAAGAATACGTGGTTTAATTCAACACGAATAATTAAGCATAACAGATAAGTGAATTAAAGACGAAATAAACGATCAAACCAATCGCAACGTTATGACCAAGCCTGATCTTAGATTGAACTGCAACCTCATCCTCGATTGGACCCTCGGTTCGAGCCCTCGTGAATGAAGAACAGTACAAGTGAGCAGAGTTCTTGACAATAGCTAGAAAGTAAAAATAAAATTTTATTGCCTTGAATTGCGTCTTAAAATGTGTTAGAAGAAGAAAAAAAAAAACTCCCCTTTATATAGTAGGAGAGTTTCAGTCCTAGTAGAAGTCTAAAAAGGGTAAAAATCTTCTTTTTCCGGTAATTGTTGATCCACAATCGACATCGAGTGAGATTTGCGCCGTGATATCCTGTTGAGGACGAGTATCACGGCCCTCTATCCGTCACGCACAACCGTTCATTGTGTCCGAGGTCAATAACTTATACTTGGCCCGGGGCGCATTGTTTTACCACACCCGATGATGGATACATCGTTCACTCTTCCTGGGTCTCGATACGAAGGGTCTCTGACCTCGATTACAATCTCGTGGATTTTTGCTCTTCCTCCGTTTTCATCAGGAAATCGGGATAGACATTGATCCGGTTCCTTCCTCCGTACGTTACAACCAAAATGACGGGTCAACGAAATGTCCCATTAGTCACGTCTTCTAACTTCGGACATGTGTCAGACGCCGGTTGATTGTCTTGGAATGTGAAACGCCATACATTGATTGTTCTTCCTCTAAAAACGCTCCGACCTTTTTTCACTTCTTCCACTTTCTGATTCCAGAACTTACCCTCGAATTCTTTACTTGCCTTTAACTCCTTCAAATCTTCATACATTGCTCCTTAGACCTTCATATCTTCATCCTCAATCTTCATACGTTTCTCTTTGGATCTTCAACCCAAATCTTCGAACCTTCATTCGGGTGAAAATCGAAGACCTCATCCCTATCGAATTTCTACCATTCCCGGAGAAGTGGGATGCTTCCCGTAAGTAAGGCTGTGGCCCACGGTGGGCCTGGCCCGGGACCGCCCCGGGACCGCGGGCCTGGCGGGCCTGGCGGGCAGGGCCCTAGCGGTCCTGGGCCACTAACGGTCCTAGGCCCGTGACGGGCCGGGCTGCCCAAAAAAGCCCGCCAGGCCCGCGGGCCCAGTGGGCCTGAGGCGGGCCTAACGGTCAAATTATAAAAAAAAAAAAAAATTTAAAAAAAAA
>MCJB01048101.1:19421-63548 GCA_002018475.1 Nicotiana obtusifolia
ATACAACATATCTATATTCATATCTATATACAATATATACAACATATATATATATATATATATATATATATAATACTTATTAAAAGAAATTTACGTTGATTTTAAAAAAAAAAAAAAAAAACCGCTAGGCCCGTTAGGCCCGCGGGCCCGGACCACTACGGGCCTAGCCCGTGGCGGGCCTAGGCCCGTAGCGGGCCGGTCCCTACCCAAGAGCCCTCTAGGCCCGGGCCCGCTAGGCCCAGGCCCGCCACGGGCCACAGCCTTACCCGTAAGTCTTTTCCTTATCGAGTATTTTGCTATGGCAGATTTCAGACAGCAAATTTCAAAAGTTTTATTGCCACACAATATTATGATTTATTTGAGACCGCATATCTCAAATGTCTTCCTTCAGAAAATACGATAGGTTCCCTTCATTTCATCATTTTATTTGCATATGATTCGATATGGTTTATATAACAGTTAGGGTGAAGGAAAATATGTAGAAAGTGGTGGGGATGGAATACCGAACGCCATGTTATATATGGCAGTGATAACAGTGATACATAAATGCAGAAAAAATAGCGATTGATCTTTGAAAATCTGCTGTGAAAACGATTGATATCTTTGCATATACGAGTTTTAGTTTAATGCATTATGTAAGACAAAACAGTATCTACACAATCAAGAATTTTATAAGATAATTGCAGATAAATTTTTATAACATATTGTTTACCTTTGGCTTCGGATAACAATTAAATTTGTACGTAGTTTTAAGGACACGTGATTTGGTTTGACACAAATAAAAGATGAATGAAAATAAAGACTAAATTCAGTAAGTAAATTGAGAAAGAATGCAAACCACCAATCTAGAATAGCTTTTCCTTAGTAGAATTCTCTAAGATAGACAAATATGAAATAAATTGATAAAGAAAACAATGAAAGCAGACTGTACTTTGTATATTGATCGTTGATTGTGTTGTGTCTTTTACAATTATGCTACTCAATTATATAGGAAGGGGAATGAGTCTTATATAAGGTAAAAAACCCTATCTACCAGGTAAAATATCCCTAGAATTAATGGCTTCAATGTCTTTGCTGATTTTCGCCGAGATATTTACTTATCACGTGATTTTTGGTCCTTCTGTTACGCAAATCTGATAATTTTAACCTAGGGCGTTTTACCCTAAACGATCTCAACGATCTTGTCTCGGGCGCCTTGGCTTCGAGCTCCGTTCCGAGGACATTCGGTCTCGACCTTCGTCTCACGATGTCTCGATCTCGGCCTATCAAGCAGTGACTCCAATTGACGCCGGTCATACGAATTCGAAATCGATATTTCCTATACAAGCGATCGAATTTGACCTCATACACATATAAAATATAATTAATAATACGATAAAAATATAACTAACCTCATATCCCAAGTTTATTTTCACTTATAGTCTACAAATTTATTAGACTGTCATGCTAACTATATGAAAAGTCTATTTTCTTTGTCTCTCTATGGGTCCTTTTGCTCACTTGTGTTTGCTCTTCCTGAGTTCTTGTTTGGCACAGTCTTCCATTTTTTTTGGGTCTCATTTTGAGTTCTTATGTAATATGGCTAGTATTTAGGCTAATGGAATCTATCTCACGTAAGTATAAGCATATTTCTAAAGTGTAGATTTTATTGGCAATATTTTGTAGACGCAAAAATATTGTATTGTGTGATGGATATCATTTGCACAAATTGTATCTTTTCTTTTACAAATAAGAGGCCGAAACTTTTTTGTCTCTAAAAGAAAACGATATTAGTTCATTTTAAACGCACCAACAAGACTTGAGTCTTCATTTCTTGTTTTTTCCTTTCCTTATTTATTAAGAGTATTTTGTACGAGAGTTAAGTGTTGGGAAATACTTGTGTGAACCATTTCTTTGGAGTGATCTTGTGAGGTTATTTTCTCGGGGGCATTTGAGATTAATTTGAGTATTTACTCTAAGTTTGTACTTTCTTTTGTACTCTTATTGGTATAGTAAAACTGCTCCTCTCAGCTTGTGGACGTAGGTCACACTGACCGCACCACGTTAAATTGGTCTCTTCTTTATATGCTTTAATTGTCGTTATTATTAATTTGCATTGTCTTTGTTATTGCCACTATAACGTTATTTGGCTAAATTTTGTACTATCCGGTTTTCCGATCCTAACATCCTATTTATTCAATTCGTGTTGGGAAGTCCAGATTTGAGATAAGTGTGCTTCCTACTAAATACAACTTCATTTTTTTTAAAGATTTGAATTCGAGACCGCTGATTAAAAGTATAGAGACTTCCATATCACAACCTTTGGTATCCGTTCATAGTAACTCTCAGCTTTAAGGAGGTTATTTTAGTATGTTCACTGTTCCAATAATTGACTACACAATTGTTATCTCAAACTATAAGCCAATTAACTTTTACTCCATCCGTTTACTTTTACTTATCAAATATTTTAAAATAAATTTTTATTTTTATTTATTATTTTTAGCATATTAAAAGAAGATAATTTCTTTTTTCTTGTTACTCACAGTATTAAGTACTCATTTCAAATTATTTTATCAAATCTATTAAAAATATACATTAATTAATATGAATATCATGATAAACTATGCACTTCATTTATTATTTCTTAAAGGGTGTGCCTAGTTAATAGTGAATAAGTAAAAATAGAAGGAGAGCATACTATATAAAGATAAAACAAGCAAGATGCTTATTATCTTTTCTTTATCTACTTAAAGACTCTACTTGTACGCGTCTTAAGTGATTCCTGGGTTCACAAACGGAGTTTAATCACCTTCCACCCCTAACTAGAAAGAGTTCCCTTTCGGCCAGTAGCCAAGTTCAAAGCAGAGAGTTATTTTGTGCCATTAAGTATGTGTTTGCTTAGGTCCTATGCCTCTGAACCTAAGCAAACACATAGCCAAGGCATATAGGTGACATTACTCGAGCTTTTGTCCCCCTTACTTGTATTTTTTCTTTGCGATTTGTCTTTATTATTAATAAAATCTTATAATTTGCCAAAAAAAAAAATCTCGTGCCATTAGGTATTCTCTACCTGGCCACCTATCTCGCTTTCGGGCAAAAGTAGGCTCTTGCAAGATGCGCTTCGGGTAACCAAATATGAACTGGTACCATAGGCACTTTAACGGCGAAAGAGGCGAAAGAAGCAATCCATAGAAAGATTTAGCGTCGCTCACTAAATTCTGTAGTTAATGAAATTTGTAAATCAGTTGTTCCTGTTTGGAAAAGAATCAACATGATAGCTAATAGCATAAAAACAGATCCAAATAAAGTATAAAGAAACAACTGATATGCTGTCTTGATTCCCGCCTCCGGGCGAGGGTTTCCTGCGGGGCTATTACACGTATTCCCCCAGAGTAGCTACGATGCTTGTTCTACACTAGATTAGGAAAAAAGGCAATATTTCTATATGATGATTATCCTAAGAAACTCTCTTCCTTTATTACTTTTCTAGGAAAACAGTATATTTTATTTTATTTTTTTTTGGCAAATTATAATATTTTACAAATAAAGAAAATGGTCCACAAAAAGGACAAGTACAATTAAGGGGGATAATAACTCGAGTAGTTTGCCTATTTTCCTTGGCTATATAATTACTCATCTGCACCTCATATTGCCTCTATAGCAGCATCATGTAGAGGAGTCATGGTGTAGCTGCCGGCAATAGTGTCTCATGAGGGCATATAATCTAATAGCCGTTGGTCTGTATTCAAAGGTATAGTCTAAGCAACATATCGAGCTAAGGCAAATTAAATGCTTCATTATTAAAAAGCATACAGAAAAAAGTAACTAGCGAGAACCAAATATTCTATACAGTATATTCTATTAATTTGGTTGGATGGCCTTTTTTGGTTTCTATGGTGATAGCCTCGAGACACCCAAAAAAAGAGTAAATAAAAGTAAACAGTCCTTGAAATTGATGCCTGTTTGGTCAGTGAGTCAGGCCCTCTCTCTTAAAATACTTGGTACTCTGTAATGTACACTCCCAAAGCTGAAATTTCACAGTTTGAGTTAGCTTTTGCGTTAATATTGCTTTTCAATTTAGATGAAATAATTTAATATTATTCTACTCTCTCCATGTAGATGGAATTTAAAAAAAAAAATTAAAATTTATGGTCTCAAAAGCTTAAAGTTAAAAAAATTTCTTACTAAAAATAAATTGATAAAATGAAGAGTTTAAAGTTGAATATTTTCAATTGTAAAATGTGTTATTATTTTTGGAATGTAATAAAGAAAGTGTGTCATCTAAATTGAACAAGAGGGAGTAATATTTTAAAAGCCTATTTTAGAAGAGATATTGCATCCATTTCAATTTATGTGAATCTATTTAACTGGGCACAAAGTTAAAAAAAAAAAAAGACATTTAAATTTATAGTGTAAAATGAAGCATATATATTTTTTACGACTATAAATCATTGCATAAAATAAATTATTTCCAATTATAAAAAATATTCATTCATTTTGGCATCACATAAATTGAAAATTTGAAAGGAGTAACTTATTTCTATGATAGTTATAAAAAATGTTTACATTATTAATCACTATGTTAAACTAGGAAAAAAAAAGTCAAGTTAAACTCATTCCGGAAGATATTGAATCTGAATTTTTGCCAGCTACTTGAATGTGCAACATCATCCACTTGAGTAGCGGCAGAACCAAAATTTTTACTAAAGAGTGTCAAATATAAAAATTATTTATACGAAAAATAATTTTCCGATAAAGGAAAGTCAATTAATACGCATGCTCTAATAGGTGGTTCCAAGAATGATCTAGAGAGGATACAAAGGTCATTTAATTATTAATATTACTAATACAATCAATCTTTATCCGAAGTCGAGCCGAGCGAGCTTGGACAGCGACGGCGTGAGGCTCGCCTTCTTATTAACTCTTTAAAAGCTAGAAGAACAATTATATATATACACATCAAAAAGTCTTTTCTTCCTCCAATATGGGACAATGTCCCTTTGTCAACGAGAAAAATTAAAATATTTTATTTTTCCTCTATTTTCCATTCAAACAGTCACCTTTAGCTGCTTTCTTTTCCTCCTATTCCAAGTGTCCAATTAGTACTACAACAGCTGAAAGACGTTTTTCGTTTTGATTTTATAATTGGCTACATATATAGCATATGTTACCATTTTCAACTTCATCTTTCATTTGAAGCAAAAATGCACCACAAAAACCCTCTAAATTCTTGAAGTTGGGGTTTAAGAATATATTCTTGATCTTTTCACCCACTAAATTCTTGAAGATGGGGTTTAAGAATATATTCTTCTATCTTTTCCTAGGTAGAGACGAAATTGAATTTGAAGTTTATGAGTTTTGAATATAAAATTTTCTAAGTTTTGAGTTTATTATATTATGTATAGATTTCTCAACAAATATACTAGGCTCTGAACCGGTATTTCTCATGCTAGCTCCGCCCCTGGCTCAGTTTATGTATATTTATGGTGGTAGAAGTCAAGTAACTGGTGGAACCAGCACAATGTTCTATATGAGGAAGGTTAAAGTGGATTTTGATTTTGCAGCAATCAAGAAGATGTTTGGAAAGCTAATGCAAATGCAAAAGGCTTGCTTTTCCATCTCCTTAGTGACTTCTAGAGTTCAAATTTTGTTCTTTGTACTTATTTTTCTGTTTTGTTGTGTATTTGATTTTTGATTGTGGTGTTTGGCGGCGAAAGGCGGTGGTTTGTGGTGGTGCTGGTGGTGATATTGGCGGGGACGGCTCAATCTTCTTTCATGGTATAATCTTGATTTTATCTAGTGAAAAATATATTGTAAATGTTGATTATGCAGCAGCATTACATTTCTTTTTGTCCTTGTTCAATGATTTTCTCATTCTAAAAAAATTACAAACAAAAAAAGAAAACGTATTCTATAATTTGTACGATTTTGACTTTGTGAGTTTTGAATTCTAAAATGATAGCTACCACTTCTATAGGTTCATCACTCATTATCCCGCCATCCGTTAATTCATCATAAAGTTGCTTAAAATTTTCCTCTAGGATAAAAGGGTGGACTTCACGGTGTTCAACTCTTTCGAAGAGATAGATTTGAACCCCTACTCGGTCTAGCTGCCCCTCTTCGTATTTTATTTCAAGTCTTAATAATTGAATTTTAAATTTTATATATATATATATATATATATATAATAGATTTCTTAACATAACCCCTCAACACAGCATTGTCTTTCTGTAATAGCTTTCATTAATTCCCTCAAATTTTCTTTCAATTCTCTTTTCTATTCTCTCAATTGCTTTTGATATTGATTTTCTGATACGGCACGGACAATCTCGTCTAACGTACGAAAGAAATCTCAGTTGACGCAGAGTAACTATACTCCTTAATTTGTGGATCTTGGATGTGCAATAGATGAACATGTAAACCAAACATAAGCTAGCTAGTAGCTATGCAAATTACTAGTTTTAGACTTGTTAGAGTAGGATAACAAAGTAGCACTAGCATAGGCTATTTTCATAAATACATTTACAAAAATTAACACAAATAGTGTACTATGTTTGTACATCTGTATGGAAGGGGACAGGCCAGGTAAATAGTACTAAGGCGTTGGGGACTTGGGGTCAAGAGTTAAAAAAGGGGAGGACCTTGTTGCTTCTATCGTCACGTAGGGTCGTACAAAGAAAATTAATAAATTATATTAATTTAATAATTTGAATCAAATTAAAAAAAAAATTATGGTTTGATTTGATTTGATATTAAAAAAAAAATCCAATCATAATTGATTTAGTTTGGTTTTTATTTATGCACATTGCAATTAGTTTCATATAATAGGTGTACTTTTCACCAACACAAATATCAGATAATTCTGTTTATCAATACTTGAACATATAAAAAAAAATTAACTAATCATGTTTTTCCTTCAGTTGGACCCGAAAATCTCATGGTTCATATTAGTCCACTTATTATTTTATTATATTATATCAATTAATATTTGTCATAAGATTTATAATTATAATTTCGTTGTAACTAATCTGATTCTGAAAATGATTTTTTTTTACATAAGTTAGTACATATAACTTAAACCTTTTTTAAATATGTTTTGCATTTCGGTTTTCCCGTGGACGTGAATTTGGGAGTGATTTGTTGCTAATTTTCTGCATCTTTTTCCTTTTATTTAGGAAATTTCCTTAAAACGCTTTAGGAAATTTCCTTCATGGTTCTTGACCTAATGAGAATAATAGTTGCCAGGTTGGTTTATGTGTGCCTCAAATTGGAAATATCACTAGTTAAAATTGTACCTTCCCTCACATTCTGCTAATTTCTATCAATGATAGTGAATGGTACCAAGAGATTGGACAAAATATATATATATATATATATATATATATATATAAAGGGATTCTTTGTTCTTTGACGATTATCTGCGAAAAAAGCTTACTTTACATCAAATTAATGAATGCAAGATGAGTATATTTCATATATGTTTAGTGATTTGAGTTTTTATTAGATCTAAAACATCAATACGAATAAATATTTTATCATTCTCTATGCACTTTTAATTTTTTTTTAATTAGGCAGAATAGTCTTATGACTACCTAAACTTGTACCTGATTGTCATCCCGGTAAACGAACTTAGAACTTTCCTGTTTGAACACACCAACTTAACAATTTGCAAGGCAAAGGAGAAAGAAGTTGTCCCTTCTTCTCTGTCGCCGCCGCATATGTAGAAAAAGAAGGAACGGAGAAGAAGAACAACCGTTTGACTTTGGCACATGAGGTGGCGGGTTTGGCTAGGTAACATAATGGAAATGTATCGGACTGCAAATCTTAGAATGACGGTTCGACCCCGTCCTTGGCCTCGAGGAGTGGTGAGCAACACGGAACTTGTTTCAATCAAATGACATAGTATTAGGGTAGGAGGCTTTCCTTTGTTATAGAAATCCACAGACAACATTCTGGAACTTCCAAACCAAAGAAATGCAAGATGAGAAGGAGCTTTTTACATTACGCTTCAATAGAATAAATTCGGTAAGAGTAGAATAGGCCCTATGATCGATCGAAGGTACTGTCCCACTTGAACTCAAAACTATTTAACCTTCAATCCAGCCAGCATTAACAGACACTTCCAATTAAGCGTGCTCTTCAATCGCTGTAACATGGATAACACGGCATGTGCTAAGCCTTTTATTGCTTGACATGTGTGATTTGTGGGTCCCTTTTTTTTTTTTATACAAACCAATTTACTAAATTTCTAGTTTATGGCCTTTTTTCTTTCTCTTCCTCTTTACCATATCTCCGCTAGGACAACTTAGTTGAAAAGGTATTTATAGATTCTAGAGCTTGGAAGGTTTGGAACCCTAGTAGCAGAATGGAATCAGTTTACCGGGCTGACTTCGCTACTGGGAAGAGAGAGCCGCTGTCATTCTTCGCTTCGTTCGAGAATCAACTGCACATGAATAGGCTCTTCCTTACGCCTTCAAGGAGGAAGCGGCTTTTTTCCAAAATTCCCGGGAAAATGAGATGAACTTCTTTTCATAAGGCAAGAAAGTCGCCTCTCTTTCCTTCTGCCTGCAAAAAAAGTTATGAGATTGAAGTGAACAGCCCAACCTCTTTGTTTGAAGCTTTGCCAGGAAGCTTCTACTTGTTGAAGCTTTATTTTCCCTAACATTGGGTAGACCTCATACAATAACTGTCCTAGCTCTACCATATCTTTTCTTTCATTTCTTCTGGAACAATCACAAAGACTTTTTTTATTATGGATCTACTACCAGAAATTCAAGAAGTTTTTAGTGAATCGTCATTTTCTCACAATTGGGTGGGCCCACACCAATCCATCCCGAACTTGGTGGTTGAGACCCATACATACAAAGATAGTTCTGGCTTATCTCCTTCCACTCTTGCCTTTCCGCTGTTGTTGGTGGAACCAATTCAGCTCAATACTGGTCCTCCTAGCTCAAGAATTAGACTCAAAATGCCTCCACAAACTGATCACAAACTGAAGCCAACTCTCCAAGTTCAACAAACTCAAATCCAGTTCGCACAATACTGAACAATTCAATGCCAACTAATCACCAATTTGGTCCACGCTCTTTTTCAGTGTGATTAACACATACCTTGACCACGACAGGTGAGTCTTTGCCACATAAGCATGATCAATGGTCAAATGGATTTATTAATATACAAATAGTTAAGTTGAGATGTTGAATGAAAAAGTTCCAAATTCGTTTATCGGAATGAAAAACGGACACAAGTTTAGATGGTCCGAAAGCGATTCCGCCTTTTAATTAATATTTTTAATAACCCCAAGTTCAATCTTCCTGTTAATTATTTTCAGTGTCATAGTAACACAATTGCTAAAAGAAATTTGAAGGCCCATTTTCTAATATTGTGAAAACTGAAAATGTAATTGCCATAGAAATAAAATTACTCTTTCTATTTTAAAAAAATTGACACCATTTGTTTATTAGTCTGTTTAAAAAATATTGACACCTTTCAATATCTTCTTAATAAGAAATATTTATAACCATACAAGTGATATGACAGGTTCCAGACCACAAATTTGAAATGTTTTATTACCACACAAATGATACGACTTAATTAGGACCTTTCATCTCAAAAGTCTTATTTTCTATATTAAAGTTCGCCCAAATCAAAATTAAAACAATCTTTCTAAAACAGTGAGAGTATTATATGCATTAACATCTATATAAGTCATGACTTTGAGGACATAGACTTATAGCCTATTTGGCCAAGCTTCTTTTGAGGCAAAAGTATTTTTTTTTTTTATTGTTATCAAAAGTACTTTTTAAAAATAATAATAATAATAACGTGTTTGACCAAGATTTTGAAGGGGAAAAAGTGCTTTTGAGGAGAAGCAAAAGCAGTATGTGGGAAAAAAATAACTTCATTTCAAAAGTATTTTCTAAAAAGCACTTTTGAGAAAAATACATTTAACATCACTTTTAAAAGTTTGGTCAAACACTAATTGTTATTCAAAAATACTTTTCAAATTAAATAGACAAACATAAATTGTTTCTCTCCAAAATTACTTTTCTAAAAACACTTTCGATAAAAATATTTATCAAAATAAGATAATTTTAGAAGGTCGCCCAAAAAACTATATTTGTCTCTGTGAATAATTCATTCTAATACTATCAAGAAATTCAATAAATTAATACTATATGCTGAATGGACATGGCATCTTTGCTGTACTGAATTCATATCTTTTCTGTAGAATCAATATATATTAGATTATAAATAGATACCAAATACTTTGTCTGCTTTATTTAGACAGATAGATCTTTAAATTAAACAGATGGAATTATTTCCAAAAGTAGAAGAAGAAAGTCAAAAACAATAATAATAACTACGCTTCAATTTCAACTAACATAAAATTGGCAAACGCCATAAGAACAAAAGAAAATATTATTAACTACGCCTTAGTCTCAACCAAGACAGATCAACTAATACCGCCTACGATTGACAACTCATCAGAGTGTCACATTTAATACACAAAAAAGAGTGCATAAAATTAGAGAAAATAACAAATTACATATGTGAATTGAAAGCACTCCATTCTGACCAACGACATCTAATTTAAGCCTCTATAGTTTGATTTTCTTCATCTTTAGCTGCTGATCTTGGCTACCACTCGATGGATTCTGATTACCTTGAGAAATTGGAGTGACATTTGTTTCCACTTCATTTTTGTCAGTACCTGAACTATACGAACAACTTCCAGCGAATAGCATTGTTGAGTAGCTTGAGGAAGGCCAAGGACGAAAATCAGCAATATCATTTGGAATATCACTACCTATTTCATCCCCCATATAAGCATTAATATCATCAAAATTGAGATATATGGATGGATCAAATCCATCTAAATCAGAGTTTTGAGAAATGGAGGAAAAAGTGTCAAGATTTTCCATAGTATCATAATAGGGCAATGGAGGTAAATCTGGTGAAGCTTGTTCAACTGGCCACCCTTCGCTGACGACTGCAATTGCATCGGTATTAACGTGAGGTTGGTATTGTTGGAGAGGGACACAGTTGGAAATATTATCATTATGAGAAATATAAGGATTAGGGGGGATGGGAAAAGTAGATGGTGATTGATCAGAATTTTGGTTGAAAGGAAGATTAGGGTTTGGAGTTTGTGGAGGAATAGGATGATCATATTGTGTCAACACAGCTACTTGGTCATCATCCTTCTTGACATTATAGTAGATCACACAAATTATCAGCTCCTTCATTGTCTACAAAAAGAAAGAAAAGAAGAAGAGGAGGAGGAAAATATCAGGCAAAAAAGGAGAGTATATCATTTATAGTCTAATAATATCAGTGAGAGTCTTTCACACAAAAAATATAATCCGATTTCCACTATTCTCTATCCCCTTTATATCTGCTACCCCTATGTAATATATCTATATATTTTCTTTACCAAACTCATACACCTATTTCTCAAATCTTTACATTGCCAGTGTAAAACTTTTTTACACAATCATGTCACATAAAGTATATCTACAAGTAAGTCTTCTTATAATATGAGATCTATGTTAGGTGTGGAGTCTGATTAATGTGTGATGTACTGTCATATATTAATGTTTACTGCCGTGGAAGTTTAATATATACCCCACCGCCGTGGAAGTTTACCCACGGGGTGATACCACGATTTACTTTCTCTCCTCTCATGCGCTTTCTCTCTCTACTCTATATTTTTCCTCTTCCAGATTTTCTTCTTCTTTTTCTTCATCAGTTCAACTGTGTTCAAGTGAATCAATCCTAACAATCTATAATCTTGAAAATATAGCAGTTTATATGCTACAACTCTTTTCAACTTTTTGATCAAATCATATAGTAATATCAGCTTATGTAAGATCCAAAATTCTGAAAATTCCAACTGCATACTAAAACAAAATTGAAAAGAATTGAAAGCAAGAGTAAGAAAGTTACCCCATTGAATACTGGACGAGGATGATGATTTTCTGGTAACCTGAACTCCTTCATAAGCCAAGAAGTTTTTTTGCCTTTGGATTTCTTGTGACCTTTATTTTCATAGTAAACAAGGTCAGTTTTTGTTCCAATGATAGCTCCATTCTTGTTCGTATGATAGCTACGTGCTACTGAGGCTTTCCAAAACCCTTTATCAGAATATATCTTTCTCTGGATTTTCTTTCCAAGATCATACTTCTTTGTTAATGGAGTAAAGAAGTACATACGTCCTTCGGTATGTTTAATCGCAAACCCTAACACCAAAAAAAAAAAAAGAAAAAGAAAAACTCAGATTAGTATACCAATATCATTCTTGAACAATAATTCTTAGGAAAACAGGGTGAAATGTTATCATGTACAACTCCAAATTGAGCAACTTTTCCCCGTTAGCCTTTTGGTTTAATAATCATTACGAAAAAGTCTCCTTTTTGCCCTTGACTCCTAACGCGTACCAGAGGTACGTGTCGAAAGAATTTGGACACGTGGAGTACTTGACCAATTTCTTGTCAGAGCTTTGTTAATGGCAAGGGCAAATATATACGAGACAGTTTATTAACACGAGGATATGAATGGACCAAAGTATAACAGAGAATAAAATTGATCAAGTTCGGATAATACAAAGATAAAATTAATATGAACTCAACAAGGAAAAGAAAAATCTAAGAAACTCAATTGAGTACACAAAATTATCATTCTTGATCAACTATAGTCTTCAAGAAAAGTTCTGAAATTGTAATAGCTAGGGTTAGGAAAGTATACCAGATAGCTCTTCAGGGTCATACTTATAAATATCAAGCTCATTGATAATCCCAGGTAGAATTTCACCATTGCTACTCTTAATTCTCAGATATAAATTCAGTTCTTCATTCGTCGGCTTGAATTTGATGCCTGGTGGCAAGTTTTTCTTCCATTCATAATCATTATCTGGTGTAGACATAGCCATATCCACGCAAGAAATTTTTAGAAACCCTAGAATACTGTTTGCAGTGAGATGCTTTTAGGGTTTGAGATATAATGGGGAGCTAGGGGGAAGTACTGTGTATTAATACTGCTATGTTTTTTCGTAATCTAACTTAATATATGATTTGGATTATATCACTTAACCAGATAAGAAAACGTGATAATAAAGTGAAAAATGTACATTTAAAGGACACGTGTCTTGTATTCGTTAATTAGGTATGGACGTTTGATACTTTATCTGGAAAGAACAGAAAATATCTGAACAGAACATCTGATTTTAGGTTAATTAGGATTACTTATGCTTTCTTCCAATATTTTTGGAGAAGATTGCGCCGAAAAGCGTGGAAAGAGAAAAGGAAAATGACTACAGTAAAACATTATATGTGAGATTAGAACCCTACGCATTATATTTAAATTAAGATAACTTTAAAACAAATAGACTGTAACTACTCTAATATTGGGTCACGTTTTTTTTTTTTATATATATATATATATAATAAAAGCATGCCGCAAAGAAAAGTACAAGTAAGGGGGACAAAAGTTTCGTTAGTGTTGC
This sequence comes from Nicotiana obtusifolia, assembly GCA_002018475.1. NCBI lineage: Eukaryota > Viridiplantae > Streptophyta > Magnoliopsida > Solanales > Solanaceae > Nicotiana > Nicotiana obtusifolia. Next base: position 32,905 of record MCJB01048101.1, read on the forward strand.
CTCTATACCTTGGCTATATAATTACTACTCTGCGCCTCACAATGCTCTTATGGCAGCCTCATATAGAGGAGTCATGCTACCGGCAAAGTCTCACGAGGGCATATAATCTCATAGCCGTTGGGATATATCCTAAGGCATATGTCCGAGGCAAATACCTACCGAGCTCAACCCTACCTTACAAATCCTATTAAGGCAAATAAAAATTAAATATAAAGTAAAAATAAAATTAAAATAAAATAAAGTAAAAATTAAATAAACGAACTTTTTGTTCCAGAAAGGAAACCTTATACTTCTACAACTCTATATTTTCATAACTTATATGACTTATTACAAAGTTAATTTGGACAATCTTTTGTTCGGAAATAGAAAATATATAGTGTAATAGTTAGGGTTTGTATGTAGTAATACTCTATGTCCAAATATCAGGTTCAAGAAAAGGAAATTATTTATTAGTAAAACAAAAAAGAGATAATATCATAAGCATCAAAATTTGAAATTAACAATAATAAAGTGCTCAAGTTTACAATTTTATAACCTACTCGTAATATATACTTAGATTGTCTTTCGAAGGGTAAGAACAGTGTTTATATATAAGCACTAGCAGTAATAGGAGGGTCCAAAGGCCTTTCATTGCAAATCAGGTGGATATCAGTTTAAAGGCCAAATACCAAATTCTTGAGTATAAACCTTTTCACACGAGATTAATACAGAAAAAAAGTTTTTTCTTTTAGTTCGATCTGTTATCACATATGAAATAACGGACGGTATAAATTTAGGGCACATGAGGTGGCAGGTTTGGCTAGGTAACATAATGGAAATGTACCGGACTGCAAATCCTAGAATGACGGTTCGACCCCGTCCTTGGCCTCGAGGAGTGGTGAGCAGCACGGAACTTGTTTCAATCAAATGGCATAGTATTAGGGTAGGCGGCTTTCCTTTGTTATAGAAATCCACAGACAACATTCTGGAACTTCCAAACCAAAGAAATGCAAGATGAGAAGGATGTCGATGCTCCCGAACTGCTATAAGTGTCTAATTATCATTCCCTTCTCGCATCACTTGACTCCTCTGGCCATCTTCTGTCACAAACCAAATATGCTTTAGATTGATTCGCAACGTAAAACACATGAGATGCTTGGGAAGAATGATGTCCCACGACCACTTAATTAAATTTGAATTGAAGAAAATGACAGAAAATATGATTTTATGGCTCATTACTAATATTACGTCAATTATATAACCCTATCCATAGGAGATTACTAAAAAATAACACAGAGATCAATAAATAAAACAATTGAGATATTTGTGAGTTTATTTTCCTTTGTTTAAACTGTAAATGGTAATTGGAGGTCATTTCCTCAAAAAATGACCCTTTAAAGTCTCATGTGTTTTATTTACCAATTTTCTGTATTATTTTCTACTGATTTTCAATCCCATGAAAATGCCATATAACTGAAAGACCATTTTTAATGGACGATAGTTAGGATCATTATTTCTTCAATTCAGATTATAACTAATCATAGGAAACACATGATTTCGTGCCATAATCATGAAAGAACCACAATCCTAGAACGTGATATTTTGTGCAAGTTTTCAAATTTCCGTGCAATAGTCAAGTTTCAGTTCGATCTCAAATTATATATTTGTTGGAAAAAAGAATATTACCTACAATATTTGTGCAAGTTTTCAAATTTCTGGGGCAAATTTTTTGTTCATAATAAAAAACTTGAGAAATGTATTTTCCGTGTTAAAGAAGCAATATGCATGTTAAATATTAAAGAATCGACAGATCATATATGAGCAAGAAACAAATGAAATCGATAAATTAAAAGCTCGAGAATGTCTACAAAATAACATAAGAGAATGATATAAGGAAATACAAATCAACTCGATTCATCATTTGTCTCAACACTGTAATTAAAACGAAAATTTTAATATTAAACGGTTTCCCAATATAGAATTGTTAGGTGTGAAGCCTGATTGGTTCGGGGCAGCGCTCCGAACTATTTTTTAGGTTGTACTGTTTATTTTCCTTTTATTCTCTATAATTATAAATACTATTTATTATTAATATATACCCACCGCCGTGGAGTTTACTCTAATGGGTGTTACCACGAACTCGACTCTATCTCCCTCTTCTCTCTCTCTACCTCGACTATACTCTCTGCAATTTTTCTTCTTCTTCTTCATCAGATCAAAGTGTTCAGAGTGAATCGATCCTAACAGAAAGTTGTCATCAATCTCATCGGAACAAACTAATTGAGAAATAGTGCTATTCCATATATACTATTTATTATGGAAATTCTGAATATAGCAGGCAAACGAATCAAGTAAACATGGGAAAGAAATCACTATATTTATTTTATTCAAATGAGTAAAAAACAACAAATGTTAATGTAAACTTTTATTTCATCTATCTACAAAAAATAGTACCCAATAGCCAATACATACTCTCCTAAACAAATATCTAAATCACATTTGGAAAATACTTAAATAGGAAGTGTTTATCAACCAAATGAGAAGCTCCTTCTCAGTAATTAGATGGAATACTGATATGAACACTTCCTATGTAAGAATTTCCCATTATCTCCTTATAAGCAACATATTTTTAAGAAAATTGATCTGATATATATCAATATTTCTTGACTAATTAAGCATCAAAATCAAATTGCAAAAGTGGCTGCATGAAGGAGTTGATCTCATTAAAGATATTCATATCCTCTCCTTGGTCATGACCAAAATTACCAAATTCTTGAGTGCCAAAATAAGTTTTTATATCCGCAGGGAAATTACTCTGTGGTGGATCAGAAAACTCAACAGGTTCAGGGGGGCACTCAGCTGCTAATGTCATTTCCATCATCTCCTTGAATTTTGTAGACTGGAGCAATAGCCCGAGGGCTGACGTGGCAGGAGGTGGTCGAGTTTGAGATACCGTGGCATCGGGCATGGTAGTATTCGAGGTAAGTTGGAAGTTGGGATAAAGTAGAGCCACAGAGGCAGAGGCAGAGGCAGAGGCAGAGGCAGAGGCAGAGACAGATGCAGAGGTCGTGGTCGAAGTCGAGGTTGATCCAATAGTATGATTTGGAGTTGGCATAATATTAGTTTCAACATTAGAGTTTGGTTGATCAATGGTATTGTTGTTGTTAGGTTTTAGCCATTTGATGTAACGGCTAAGGTCAAAATTTGTCACAGCATTCAGTCCACGATATTCAATAGCTGCCATATCATATGCAGTTGCAGCCTCTTCTTGTGTAGCTGAAAAACAAAAAAAAGAATAATCAATTAAGAGAATATGCAGTTGCAGCTCTTTTGGTAATTCTTTAATTAATACTTAAGTTAAATCACTTCTGGAAACTTCTTACACCATTGCCAATCATGATTCAGCGCTTTATAACTCAATTATTTTTACTTCTATATATTTACAGTGTATAAAATAATTTTTACTCTATGAACCTAGAAAATAAGTAAGTTTCCATTTACTATGACAGCTTAAAATACATTGTTAGTGGCTTATCGAGGACATGACTCTTGATAGGAAAGTATGGAGGTCGAGAATTTAAATAGAATGTTAGTAGGTAGTCGAGCTTTTCCTTTCTCACCGATAGTATCATTATTATTCGAAGATTTTCTTACACTTAGATCTCTATTACTACCTATTTTCTCTTTTGCTTATTTTATTATCATGATGTTGTTATTGTTTTTTATTACTGCTTTTTTTTTTTTCATGGCTTTCCGGTAACTGTATTTCTTTTCAACTATGTTATGACTATATTTTTCCATAAGATAAAGATAAGGTCTGCATGCGTATTATCCTGAATTTTTGTTGTCTATTGCTTAAAATACACTGTTAGTGTGAAAACACTACTGATGGTGAATGTTATTAAATCCTTTAGGATGAGTTTATATCAGGAAATGTACGTGTTTACATATATATATATATATATATATATATATATATATATATATATATATATATATATATATATGGAAAGGTTTAGTGATACTTACCGTATGTTCCGAGGTAAAGGTACTTATTGCCGAAAACTCTGCCGATTCGTGCTTCCCATCTTCCATTATGATGATGTCTGTTCATTGACATTAGATGAAGATTTCAGAACAAAGAATAAATTTAATGCTCATTATTACTCTTTTCATCTCATATTATCAGTCGTCATTACTAAAATTAATTATCTCAAATTATTTGGTCATTTTAAAAGTTCAAGACAAAATTACTTATTTTTTTCTTTTTTACTCTTAGTAATAAATTTCATTGAAGACTACAAACACCTCAATTATGAGCAAGTATTAAGTGAAGAGATTATATCTTAAGACATAAATAAAGGTAAGATAATCAAAAACCTTTTCTATTTAATATTTCTTAAGGGAACATATAAAATATAAATACGACAGATAATTTGAGACTGATGGAGTACTTGCTCTCCAATTGCAACTCAGATGTAACATGCATTTTTAGAGTTGAATTTCTATCTTAGGTTTCTCGTTTCTCTTTCAAAATACGTAATGAAACTTGTTGAATCATGTGATCAGCCCCAGAGAAAGCATACTTGTATTTATGTAATTGTATTATGAGTAATACACGTTCATACAAATTATTGAAGTGTGTGATTATCTCATCTGAAATGATAAACTATCAAAGAAAATTAGCTTTTAATTACTTACGTTATAATAATGTGTCTCAACGAGTTCAAAACAATTGCATTTCTGCCTCTCTTTTTTTTCTTAAACGAATCCAAAAATTAATGTCAAAGTGTTATACTCTTTATATAGTTTGAACTAGATGTGACAAAAACAAAAATGTCAAAAATTTTTGGTACCTTGCAACTCCACGATATTTCGAAACTCCTCTTGAGAATCCACTGCTCTTTCTGCAATTTTGGAACTCATCAATATTATGCTAATAAATTATGCAAATAAATAAGCTGGAAAAAAGAAATTCTAATTTCTAGTAAAAGAAAAATAACATTCACTATTCAACTTACCTTCTCAAAGATCCAATATATTCTTCCCTGGACTGACCCTCCATTTCTATGATTTCCTTTTCATAGGTTGATAGCTAATAAAATAAATCAATATCAGTACCTTCATTTATTTTTTTTAATTTTCTTAAATATATTTTTGTGTGAAAAACTGCAGTACTATGTTTCAAAAGATATTAATTAGATGAGTAATTACCGGAAAATTAAGAATTGTCTCACTTCCCCAGTATTTAAGTGCAGCCAAGTCATAAGCATGAGCAGCGGCTCCTTCATCATCATACGCACCTATAAAAAAATTACCATATTTTAAACTAATATTTATTCCTTTACCAAATAAAAGGAGATAATTAATATTATTTTGAATAATAAATCAAGAAATTTTGGCCATGCCACTTACCTAGATAAACTGCATTTCCCCAGAAAGATCCCATTTCAAAAAAAAAATAAAAATTAAAATCATCAACTCTTACAAAGAAATAAATAATTTAATGGTGGGAAAAGATTCAGGATTATGAACCTTGTCTTCCTTTCTTGTTCTGAGATTCATTCCAGCAATTCTTATCCCATAAATGAGCTTCATATCTACCCGTCCATCGATGCCTGAATCCATAAACATTTTTCGAAAAAATAAAAAAATCAAGTATTTACATGAAGTACATAAAATAATGCTCATGCATGCCACAGTCTTTGATTGAAGAGTAAAAAAATTGGAAAAAGCATTATTAGGATTGATAATAATATTAGAAAATAGGTAATATTTTGGTGAAACTTCTTAGTAATAAGATTGATGATAATGCAATATAAAGTTAAGATTTGTGATAATTGTGATAAATAATTTCCTTGAAAAGTAATGTTTTGACAATTGGACATTAGAAAATAAATCTTCTTCTAGAGAACATTTCTTAAAAGATATTTTCCGTCGTACCAAATACACTCAAAACAGGGAAGATAACTGCATAACCTAGGGAATACAACTCTATAAGAGCGAGAAAGTACGGGAATAGAAAGAATCACACGATTCCCTATCGTGATAGAAGCAACAATAGAATAGGAGTGCACAGGTTTGCAACTGAACTCTTCTCTGACTAGAAGAGCTGCGCCTAAAACTCTAAAACGAAGGGAGGTGGTCTCGAGATCAAGATATTAAAAACAAAAAACAAAAACAATACACATATGCATGAGAAAATTCAAGAAAATAAACCTGGTGACTCCACGATAAATGGAGCTACGTTGAGGAGGAGAATCTCTAGGAACAGTTTTTCTAGTTCTTTTCACCTTAAGAACTGAACCATTTGTAGTAGTAATATTAGTATTTGCATTATTACTAATGTTGTTTGAACTGTTCCTCTGATTTTGCTGTGATAACTTCGCCATTAAAAGTTATATTTGAAAGCAATGACTCTGTCAATGGAATGACTCAGTCTTCCAATGAAGAGGGCTTATAAAGGACATATGTCTAATTAAAATCTAAGATTTTGTTAGTTTATTGATTTTCCTAATTATTTAATTAGTTAAAGATGATGATAATTTTTAAGAGGGAATTAATGAACATGTTGTGCTGTCAAAGTTAAGAAATTAAATAGCCGGCAACATATGAGATGTTTTTTTGTTGCCGTCAAAATGTGGCCTGCATGATTTTTTCCTACTTGTCTTAACTTGCTTTTGTGGTTTGTGCTATTTTTGCAATTATGTATTGAACAGTGTTAAATCTAATATCAATATGCTTAAGATTTCCTGAATTTAGTAATGTAATTCCATTTGATACACTGTCTTTTAGTATGTAACAATGTTTTTGGTTTATATTGGACATGCACTTCCATTTTCTTAAGATAAGTTATCTGCTTTTAGAAAATGACTTTAACTGCTGTATTCTAATGGTGTAAAAGAAGCTCGTAGTTGGCAATAACTCCTGTTCCAACCAACAGGATTGTGGTGGAGTGATAAGTACTCCTTCATCCTTAATCAAAGGTTTTGGATTCGAGTCCTTGAGTATGGAGTCACCTTTAGTAGGGAGCGCTTTATTCTTAATGTGGGACTTCACGGCGTGAATCTGGATTTAGTCAGGCCCTAATATGAGTATCAGACCCTGATGGGTGTACACGACTCGAAATTTACTATAGGTCGTGATGGCCCGCAACGTCATCGTTAGGCAAGCCAAAGATGTACTATCGGCTTAATTATTTATTTTATTATTTTTGAAGTCATGAATTTTATTAGACAGAGAGATCAATGGATTAAAATAGTAGGTATGTATAATTTAAATGAAATATAAAGTAAAAGTGTATCAATGTAATGCAATTGTATTCTAGAATACCCCAAGACCCGGCATCACAAGTGCATGAGCACCTACTAGGAAGTACAATAACAATACATCATCTGTATCGAATATAAGTTAGACAAGATAAAGTAAATAATATGATGAAAACCCTGTGTGCTGCAAATCGTAGCGTGAAATACTGCTCATCATAGATTCACCTCAGCAGCTGTGCCTACACGCCCAAATGACCACCAAATGAACCTATTAAATCCTGCACATTTAGTGCAGAAGTACAGCATCGAGCCTAACCCTGAAAAGGTAATGACGAGTGGTCGATATTGACACTTACTAGTGGTCCAGTAGATCAAATATAATAAAGTAGACAAGTATGAAAAATGGTAAGTAAATAATAAGTACAAATGTAGGCATATAATACGGTGTACAGCGAAACAATAAACACAAAATCCTCAATCATCGAATACTTCCTCAAATGGATTATGGAATGGTCAATACCAAATCAACAGTTACATCTCAAGTCAGGAAATTCATGAGCACGCCGACTCCTTATCAAGTATTTCGCACGATGCTGCCGAGGCGAGCGATCGACCCCATAAGAGTGTTTTATTGAAATGCCGAGGCGAACGACTCGATCCCATAAGATTGTGCTACAATAATCTGCGGAGATGAACGATCCGATCCCATAAGAGTGTGCTACAATATCCTGCCGAGGCGAACGGTCCGATTCCATAAAAATGTATTACAATATCCTGCCGAAGCAAAAAGCCCGATCCCGTTAGAACAAGAGGCTTTAAGGCCCTTGACCCTGCTCACGTATATACGTGTGAGTTATTGATTTCGGTTATTCTTTGAACTTTAAAAGGTTTCGTCGAAGCTTCTGCATGCCTAGGATATAGTATAAATTATTAATTAGTACTTTATTTTTATTCGAACACTAACTAAACCTGATATTTAAGGCTTTGGGTTCTCCAATTCAAGTTAAAATGATTTGGACAAACTGAAAGTTCTTCCTTATTTATTTTCTTTAAATTCTTTTTATAAGCTATTTGGTAGAGTATTCATAATACATATCCAAATGTATAAACAGTTGCAGTAATTGAACAAATATTTTTATTTTTCATAGAACATATTACCAGTATCACAAGAAAACTTTATATTTAACATGATAAGAAAGAAAATAATCAATAATGGCAATTAAGCTTGAAGAAAATTATAAAGTGCTCGATTTGAAGTTAAGGTCCAATAATTCTCTTATCTTGCCCGACTTCAGTTAGTAATTTACGATTGTCCTCAATCGATGCATCCTATTGCCACGCCGACCATCAAATACGAGATTGGTAGGCCATTACGAACAATCATTAAGGCGGTCTATTGCAACTTGTCAAATTGTTAGATATTTTCTTTTAACGTATAAGATTAACAAAACATTACATAAGACATCTCATTAGCTCCAAAAAGATTTTAAAGCTAAGTTAAGCTATGAAATTTAACTTAATTGTCTCATGGTTCACATAATTGTCACCATTTCACATAATTGTCTCATAGTTCATTGGTTTTGTGCTTGACCTCAACTAGAATATTTTTTGTACAAATATTTAAGAGAGTCTCTGGCCTAGCTGGTAAATTTGCTATCGTGTGATCAGGAGGTCACGAGTTCAAGCCGCGAAAATAGTTTCTTGCAGAAATGCTGGGTAACGCTGCGTACAGTAGACCCTTGTGGTCTGGCCCTTCCCGGATCCCGCGCATAGCAGAAGCTAAGTGTATCGGGCTTCCCTTTTTAAGAAAGCCTATGTGGTTAAAGTTGTGATGAAGCAGAATTAAAGTCATGCCCATTTCTATTTAAGAATCAACAAAACCAATAGACTAAGACTATTTCTTATCTAAGAATATGATAATTAAAGTTATTATTCTCATTATTTTATAAATTTCAACACCACTTAAAAAAATTCCTGCGTACGCCCATGGTTCTGACTATTTGCACATTTTCTTAATTAGCCAATCAAATAGGCCCAGAGTCGATGGAAACGACTTTTTTTTTTTTTTTTGGGTTTATTACTCACACATTTTTGGACCCCCAACTAGTTTGAATTTGCGCTGCGTAAGGTAGTTAAAAGACAAACAATTCTATACTAATATTTTTTTCATTTCAAAAATTTGAACCCGAATTATTTCCGATTAAAGATGGAAGGATCATATTCATCCCGCCGATTCAAATTTATATTATTGCATGAGCTATGAAAAACAACAATAGTTTAGACGCTGATGTCAATTCTAATTTTTATCCACTATATATCTCTCTCTTTTTGCAAGATATACTTTGAAGTGGATTATTATATTACCTAAAAACATAAGGGGAAGTGATCCACTTGTCAACTATTTAACAAAGAAAAGAGAATCAAAGCTTGTTCAATTCATTCTCATATCTTCTAATTTCTTTTTAAGAATATCTAACAGAATGGATCATATATATAACAAAGTATTTGTTCAATAATGTTAGATACTATTGCTTGAAGAGTTCTCTTGAATAAATGTTTTAAGATTAGTAGATGTTTTTTGTCTTAAAATATGGAAACACTTGGATAATCGTATTAGTGTAAGATTATAAGAGTCTCCAGGCGCCGTATTTTTTTGATGATTCAGACGAGATTCGACAGTTTTGAATCAGGAATCTTTTGGAACCCTTCTTGAACGAATATTTTTCTATTTGTATTCATTTAGCTTTGTTCATGTTGCAAATTAGGTGTAAGATTATAAGAGTTCCCAGGTGGTGTATTTTTTTGATGATTCAGACGAGATTCGGTATTTTTGAACCGGGAACCTTTTGGAGCCCTTCTTGAATGAATATTTTTCTATTTGTATTCATTTAGCTTTGTTCATGTTGCAAACTAGGTGTAAGATTATAAGAGTCCTCAGGCGGCGTATTTTTTTGATGATTCAGACGATATTCGGCATTTTTGAACCAGAAATCTTTTGGAGCCCTTCTTGAACGAATATTTTTCTATTTGTATTCATTTAGCTTTGTTCATGTTGCATACTAGGTGTAAGATTATAAGAGAATTAAATTTTTTATAAGTCCTATAACCTGCTCTAACATTAGTCAATCAACCTCAATTCACATAATATATACCAAAACACCTTGTTTCTGGTTACTATCTGGCTGAGCTGGGCCGGCCCTTTTTACTTTACTGAATTAGCCCATTTCCTTTCTTTTGGGTTTTACTACTCTTATGTGTGCATCTATATAGCCACTTTAAGGAACTCTATTTAAAGCATAGCCGAGATATACCTCGTATACAAAATATACGAGGTACACATCTCTTCAAATGCGATTTACACTTCCCCTCCGGCTACGTTGGTGGTGAACAATCCTTAGCTATAGGATTTGATGAATTGCTTGTGGCACTTTTAAGGCAAAGTGTACTGGGTCGAATACAACTGAACAAGGCCGGGTCGGAAATCACTAGGTCGAAATGCATGGACCGAAATCATGAAGTATAATTCGAGAACCGAATCCGGTTCGGTTGATCAGAAAGAGGTCGAACAGCCGAGGTTCGATCCTAACCCATTACATTCCATCTCCGGACGAGTCGAATATCCTCGTATTTCCTCGATAGTCACGCTATTATTTAGAAATATTAAATATACTGAATCTCGTAATAATTGATGTTTTCCTTTGTAATTCGCATGTCACTTTTATTGTAAGACTTTACACTTGTCCATGTATCTTTTACATTTATCTATGTAACCTTTGCACTTACCCATGTAACATTAAAGGCAGAAACTCTTCAGCTAATCCAGGCGGGAAAAAGAGTTTATAAGGATGAAATGCATCCTATGTAGAGACACTTTTTTTGGATAATCTGAAAAATAGAATTCTTTGCAAGCTCTCATTATCTTTCTTCTCAATTTATAATTTGATCATTCCTTTGTTGTTTCAATTATAAACACGTGAATTTCGCCTTCACCTGATAGTGAAATAATTTACGGATCCTTAGTCTCACTATAAATTCAATTGTTACCCAATTTCAAGGGTAAAACATAAAGTTTAAATGGGGATTTTTGTGAGGGCAATTTGTGGTTGTGTTTTGAAATGGTTACATTGGTTTTAACTTAAGCATTGTATTTATTGCTTACATGTGTGAAGTTTGGTAGTCAAAAGAGGTACCAAGTTTGGTTTGCAAAGAAGTTCGCTGGATAAATTATCTGACTCGATCCATATTTAATGCAGACAAAAAATGAGTTAATCAGCGGATAATGTGAATATCGTGTATTATTCATGGCTACTTGAATATGATCACTTTTGGGAAAATTGTTAGTCTCCCAAACTTGAGGAATCTTCAATTTGAGGCTTTACAAATATAAAGCTTAAACTCATTAGTTATCCATTGGTTATCCATTTTGTAAGTGGATAATATGGTTCTTATTCATATTCGGCCCGTTTTTAAAAAGTTCATTCTCCAACCCATTTTGTAAAGGATAGTATGAGTGTATAACTGTTTTCTTTTATCTATTTTGCTACCAATAGTTATGTCGAAGCAAATTTAAAGCTTGTGTTGTTTTATGATTGGCTTTTCTTTGATGAAAATAGTGATAATGTGATGAACATTTAACCTGCAATGCTCGGATACCAGAAGATATACATTTTCCTTCATGTGTCTGATAAGTCTTATGCAGAGTACAGTCTGATTTCCATTGTGTCAGTTCTGCAATATCATTTGGAAAGTTCAATTGCTATACTTACATGGTTGTGTAATTTATCAGTAAAATTGTATCTATACAGTTGCATTATTGACCAGATGACCAATATGATTCTCAAAGAGCTTCTTGACAGAAATGGATGAGTTATCAGAAGAAAAATTGCTATGCAACCTTGTTAGGTTTAGATAGTGCCTTAGTTCCTGCCCCTCTGTCCTCTTGAAATAGAAAGTCTTAAATATAATAAAGTGGATGTGATAACTCGGTTTAAATAAAATAACTTTGCTGCAGATAAAAGTAAGTATTTAAGTGGAGAAAGGTAAAGGGACGAGCTCACTTCCTACTAAGTCTTGAACCTGCACCACCTAATTTAGGGGATTCCTTGGTTATACAAGAAAACTATCCCGCACCATCGACCCTCGGAGATTCTTCGATTATACAAGAAGATTTTCTCGCACCACCACCTTAGGGATTCTTCGATTATACAAGAAAATTGTGTCTAAAAGAAAAATGTGGGGAGGAGCAATGTAATGGCTGAAGCTTAATTATTAACATTGTCACCCTATGTATGTACATTACTATATATATATATATATATATATATATATATATATATGTAAAAAGCCTCTTTCTTCTTGACAATTGATTATAGTATGTAAATATTAACCATTGAAGCGGTTATGGTATTTAGCTAATGTTGTGTAGAAAGAATTGTTTCACATTTCATCAGTCAAATTAAATTGATAAAAGCAACTACTTTATCTGTTTCAATTTATACTACAAACATCTCAGTTTATGACATTGCAAAATGTATGACAATATTGCATTGTTATATTACTAGTCTAACTTTCAAGAATATGAATATATTAAGGGGTCGTTTGGTACGAACATAAGTAATGCAATGATTAGTAATGCAGGAATTATAGTGATGGGGTTATTTTATATCAAGTATTTGATTCAGTGTATTAAAAATTAGCTTGTGTTTGGTTTAAAACTGTACAAAATCTTCTTTACAATTATACCCTTGAATATTCTTCTTTCTATATATAAAGAAATTTAGGAAAAGTGCTTGAGGGGCAGTTTAGTAATTTTAGAGTCTTATCCAGGTATAATTAATGCAGGGATTAGTAATTTCTTGGTTTTCTTGGTATTAGCTAAGACCTCCTATGAGGTATAAATAATCCATGTATTAGGTATGCATAAATTGAATTGAGCAACCAAATATTATATTAAACGGATTATATTTTTATACAGAAATTATTTTACTTAGTATAGCCTACTAAACTACCCCTGAATAGTTATACTTTTAAACTTTGAGTGATAAGTCTCTTTGACATCATAGCATAAGACAGTAAAGTACTTTACAAATCCCACTAATAATCAAAAGTTCAGAAACATAAATTTTTTTGAATTTTAGCCACAAAGTATTGTTCAAATCCCACTAATAATGAGAACTCGAAATTCTTGATGAAATGTTTTAAGTGGATAACTAATCATTTTTGGTGAGATAACCAATGTAGACATCAAATTGTTTAAGTACTATCACTAGCGTATTTTGTTTATTTTTAATTATAGCACTTTTATTCAAATACGAAATTGTTTATTTTTAAATTAGATTCTAACACTCAAAAAGTATTTTTCAAAATTTGATGCTCGGGAACTACTTTTAATCAACTGATTAAGACAGCGTCTAAACTCAGTTTAAGCTAATTGGCATAAGCTAATATGAATCTTTCAATATCACTTCATTTTATTGTGTTTCATCCTATTTTTAATAATTTAAGTTTTCTACCGTCCCATGATCTTTATATTTTCTCAATAATTAACATATACAAATCTCTTAATACAACTGAAAAAAACTAGACATTGGACCTAATGTATGCTTACTAACATCACCAAGCTTTTAATCTCGATTAATTGGTATCACCTATATAAGCAAAAATGTCTTCATTCGATCTTCATACAAAATTGTACTGTCTTACAAATAATTTCATGTCGTGTGATTAATACATTCAATCATCATATTTTCTCAACTATGATCTACTGCATAAGTGACACCAAGATTTAAAGTTTATAGGTTTAAAATTTTAATTTTTTTAAGTTACTGAGTTCTAAATTAATAATGTGTGCATACTTAATGAATTTATTAAGATAAATATATAGTTTGGATGTGTTTGGCCAAATCCACAGTCGAAGGGCTGGTTTCGCCCCTGGTCTATAGCCTGTTTGGCAAAGTTTTTTTGGGCCAAAAGTGCTTTTTCAAAAATTGAGGTGTTTGGCCAAACTTTTAGAATGAAAAATAAGTGCTTTTGAGAAGCAGAAAAAAGTAGCTTCTCTCCAAAATACTTTTTTGAAAAGTACTTTTGAGAAAAATACACTTAGAAACATTTTTTAAAAGCTTGGCTAAACGCTAATTGCTGCTCAGAAGTGCTTTTTAAATTAATTAACTAAATACAAACTAGATTTCAAATTAATTAACGAAGCACTTCTCAAAATAAGTTGATTTTTGCAGCTTGACCAAATAGGCTACTAGTGTACCCGGAGAACCACGTAAGATATGACCAAAACATTTACATCCCTCAAACTCGCCTAAATTATAGGATCTTTATCAGTTTCCTACCTAAACTATCGAGTGTCCATGAAAATCCCCTAAACTATATCCCCCTTCATAACAAAATCTCTCATCGCTTATGTGGCAATGTGTGTGAAATAAGTCGCCTAAGAACACGTGAAAGGTGACAATAACAATTAAAATAGGCTCACATGACAGCAAGTAACGGATAATTAGTTTTTTTTTTTAAACTTAAATTTTCTCCTCTTTTTCTTTATGTTACACCTTTCTTCTTTATTTTTTCACCTTTCTTCTCATTTTGTTCGCCTTCTTCTCCATTTCTTCACTTTTCTTCTCCATTTCTTCATCTTAATCCATTTGAAATTCTCTCTCTTGTTATTATTGAGTTTATTCCTTATCTTTCTCCTTTTATCCATCATTCATTCTTACCCAAAGTTATTTGAAAGAAGGAACAACCTTTCAAGTATTTGTAAAAGATGAGGTTTAATGTATTTCGTGATTGTGGGCAGCCTGCTTTTTTGAGAACGTCAATGACAAATGCTAACCTAGAAAGATATTTTTTTGGATGCAAATACTATGGGGTAATCATCTTTCAAATCATCATATTTTCTGTGACATAATATGACTAAAGTTTCATTTTATTTATAATAGTTTGGTTAAAATTTTTAAGTTAAGGGTCGCGTGGCTTGTGGATTTCAAATCATCAAAGGCGTTAATTCTTGGCTTACAGAAGGATAAAATGGAACTTGAGGCTGAATTGAAGAAGAGGAAAAATTTGAAGATGTTGCTTATTATTAGTTTATGTTTCAATATGTATTTTTGGTTGTTCAAATGCTAGGAGGTGTTGTGTAACCTTGAAAGCCTAGAAAAATTGTATTAAAGCTCAAAAGGCTTAGACTTGATCAGTTTTACATTACAACTTGTATCCCAAAAGTAACACAAGTTTATAGTTTATATCATAATTTGCACTGTAAAAACATTATCCAAACTACAATCGAAGTACCACTTAACATTAGTTCCTAAACTATAATCAAAGTGCCGAAGCTCAAATACCTCCAGTTTTTTTACTAGCTTTTGGTAATTTTGACCTTAATATTATAGTGAAGCACTTCTGTGTTAAAGTTGTCTAGTTATAATTGCTTGCTTTTCCTTCAATTTCAGGCCTTTACTTGGTTTATAACCAAGAGCACCAGTCACTACAGCTGAACTTTCAACTGACCCACTGTTGCTTCTACTGTTGATTACCCTAATAACTGGTCTCCCTTGCTGAAAATTAAGTGAAAAAATAACAGATATCAATCAACTAAGTTTAACTTGCAACCTCAAAATTAACACACCAAACTGCTCATTACCTCAACACATATATAGCCACTTTTGCTGACAAATACTTCATGTCCCACTACTCTTGGCCTCTTAAATGTACCTTTTGCACCTCTGCTGCTTGACTGAGATTGCTGCACATCTGAGGTTTGTGAGTTCTGCACCATCTTTCTATTGCCTCTTCCATTACCACCCTTAGTTTTAGCATTCTTCTTACTAGTGGATGCTTGTGAGTCATTCTTTGATCTTTTCTTAGAGGTTGATTTTTGTGAGTGAGCCACTCCCTTTCCATAAACAGAAATACAAATAACAGATACTCAACAATTAGTTGATCAAACCAACTAAAGTTTTTGCTGATACAACTAACTTAGACATATCCAAATGACTAGCAAAAGTAACTAGCAGTGCTTTTAAATGCAAAAACTAGCAGAAGTAACAAGTGAATGCAAATTACTAGCAATGCTTTTAAATGCAAAAACTAGCAGAAGTAACAAGTGAATGCATTTAACTGAAATAGCTGCTCAAAGATCAGAAGTGCTTTTAAATGCAATCAGGCTAACAAAATCAGTTAAACTTGTTTGCTAACAGAAACAAACACTTACTATATGCAAACACTTAGATTAACAAAAGTAAACTGACATAAGTAAATTAACAGAAGCTAACAAAAACAGTCACAAACTATCAGCTTACAGAAATTAACAGCTAACAGAAATTGAGCAACTCAACTATGAAATGGAAAGAAAGTACCTCTGAAGTGTGTTGAGGTTTATTTGGACATCTTCTTCTATTATGAGATGTGGACTTACAAATTGAGCAACTCATTGATATTCCTCTCTATGTAAGTTTTTCACTGCTTTTTATCTCCCGAACCTTCTTTTTTTTTTTTGGGCCTTCCAGGCATTGTTCTAACAGGATGTGGTTCAACCTTTGCATTTGTTGACTCAGGCCACATCTCCATACATGGTACTGGCTGTATGAAATGAGAATAAGCTTTTAAGTAGGCCTCCTTCTTGTACCACTCAGAAATGAAGTCAAGTGGATTAAGTCTTTTGTGATGAATTGCTGCTACACCATGTGCACAAGCTATCCTTTTTAGTTGCCAAGCTCTGCAACTACACACTCCCTCAGTCAACTTGACAATGTATTTGATCCCTGTAGCCCTCTTAACTTCATACCCCAAAACACTATTCCAATGTATTGTGCACTTTATTGACTTCTCCACATTGGTAACCAATACCATCATTGTCATTGGGGATATGCCTTCATTCCAAGTATCTGCAAATGCCCTTACTCTGGTGAACCTATTCATTACCTTTATTCTAATTTCTTCAAGCATGCTAATGATTGTCTTGTGCCTAGGACCCAAAACCCAAGCATTGAAGCTTTCAAGCATATTATTATCCATATTGTCACACTTGGAAGAAGTTCTGAATATTGTTTTGCTATATTTCTCAGGATTGTAGTTTACCAAGTCTTCATAGATCTTGTGACCTAGCTTACTTAGCTTGTCCAAGTTTGCTTTAAGTTCAGCTTCATAAGTTAACTTTGTACATCTCCAAAATCCATTTCTTCTCTCAATACTCTTCTATTTCTATTGCCCGTTAGCTAGAATATATCTTGCATACATTCTATGCTCACATTCAGGAAGATAATCTTGAACTGCTGAATATAAATCCTACACAATAAGACACTTCTAGTCTAAAAAAAGACATTGTTAGTTTTAAAATATAGAGACTGTTAGTTTAAATAAGATAGTACCTTTTGCATATCACTAATGATTGTCAATTCTGCTCCTTCATCATTGATATCCAAATTAGACTTCAATATCCTTACAAATCAACACCATGTGTCTTTACTTTCAGTCCCAACTACAGCCCATGCTATCGAAAATATTTGGTTGTTCCCATCCTTTGTAATAGCAACAAGTAGCTGTCCCTTAGATATTCCCTTCAAGAAATAACCATCTAACCTAATATAGTTTCTGACCCTTCAATAAATCCCCTTTTCATTACTGCAAAGCAAATGTAGAAGGGGTGAAATAATTTTTTCCCATCTTCAGAATCTGTCACTTTTACCACACATGTGCTCCCTGGATTTGATAGAAGGAGCACATCTCTATAATCATAAATCCTGTCAAACTCCATCACATGATCACCCATTATTTGTTTCTATACTTGTTTCCTAGCCTTCAAACAAAAATTTTTTTCCCAACATATAAACCCAAATCGTCCCTTGCCAAATCTTGCATCTCCCAACCCTTTATGCACGGCTGTGAAATTATCCTACTTCTATAGTACTTTGCAAGATACTTGGTATTGCACACTGAATTTTTGTTGGTTTTATTGCAGTTATACCTAGGATTATAAGTTCTAATAATGAAATCAACAGATTTGGGCTCTCTGCTTGCAAACAATAACCAAGGGCATACACTAGTTTTGCATTTTATCCTAACTCTATTTTTATCATTTGTAATCTTCTCTAGCCTACAACCTCTTTCTATTGCATACTTGGTGACAACTTCCCTAAACTTATATATATTTTCAAAGACCATGTTAAGTTGCAAAACCACCTTTTTCCATTTTGGATCATACATTATCCTCTTGTTCTTGTTTCTTGCTTTCATGTTACCGCTTCTATTTCCTGATTCACTACCACTACCACTGTCACTGTCATTCTCAAAACTATCAGCATCTGAACTGTCATAAAAAGGCTCATCACCAACTAACTTACCAGAAATATTTTTCTTCCCTTTATCAATGTCTTCAAAATCTGGATCTATCCTAACTAGTCCAACAAAACACTGAGCAACAACTTTCTTTCTTGGTGTTCTTTTTTTCTTCTTGTAAGCCTTCAAATCTGTTTTAACTATGTTCAACTCTTCATGCACATCACTATCATAATTAGCCTCCTGCTCTTCATCATCAGAACTGCTTGATTTATCACTATCTGCAGCATCACCTATAACTTCTGTATCATCTTCCTCTAAATCTCATCTTCTATGTCAGAATCATCTTCACCTACTAAGGAGTATCTAGGAAGTTTTTCTATATGACTGTTCATGGACTTCTATTTGACCATTAGAATTAGTATTTTCAATTTGGGAACCTAAAGGTGAATTGAAACCTTCAACAACCCTGCTGGAAGATTCTTCAATGGCCCCACTAGTCACATGGCTATTCACCCACATTATCTCCCTCATGGCATACATAAATGTCTGTTGTATCCTTATTACTTAACAAATCAGCAAGTGCAAACAAATCCCTATTTTTTTTCAATTCTACCAAACTGCCACCCTTAGAAGATACAATATACATGTTTCCTACATTGATAAACCTAAAATCCTTGGCATAATCAACAATTTCTGGAATAGACAGTTTGTCCGTATCCACATTAGAGGCATATTCAATATTTTCTCTAACATAAACTGGCTCTATCTCACTCACAAGCATACCACCAATATGAAATCTCAAATTCAGATGTTTATCTGCCATTACCCTAAAATAATAATAAAAAACCACAAAGAATAAGGAAAAAAAAAACAGAACAACTTATTAATCTAACATAAAAAGACCCGAAATCTAAAACTAATAACAAGCAACATGCATGCTACTATATATTCGACAAACCAACATCAACAAGCAGAAAGATGTAACGCCTCAAAAAAAGACCCAAAATTTTCTACTAAGAACTAAATTGCAGCACCTACCTATCATTTTTTTGCAACAAAAATAATAGGGAATAAAGAATATGCCCTGTATTGAAGCTATCTTCTTTAATAATCTTCAAATGCTTCAAATAATCTTCAAAACTAAATGAATCTTCAGTACTCTAAACCCTAACTTTTTACAAGATTCACCAGCAAATCCCTATATTTACTCTCAATTCAAAATAGCAGCAACAATAAGAAGAGAAATCGGTGGTAGCAACAATCGAAGGTTGTACTTCTTAAACCCTAATTTTTTAAGAAGAGAAATCGAAGGTGGTCTCTCATCTCCAATGAGAGAAGTGTTCAGATGAGAGAGACCATTTTTACTGAGAAGAAATGACTGACTAGTAACTTAAAATCCCCTTTTTAATCTTTACCACGTAATTAAATTAATATATGCTAAGTAAGCTCGTATTTAAGATTAAGGCAATTAATTATCCACATGGCAGGTTTTAAATTTTATTTAGAGCGTGTATCATATGAACTAGTAAGAATGAGACGGGAAGGTTTTATTATAAAGGGGATATAATTTCGGGGACACTCGACAATTTAGGTAGGAAACTAACAAAGATCGTATAACCAGTTTAGACGAATTCGAGGATATTAACTCTTTTATATATCTTATTTGTACTTTCCTCTGCAATTTTTGTAAAACATTAATAGCAAAATAATACATGATATTTATTTAATACTACTAAGTATTTGCTCATTTCTATTATTTGTGCTTTCTTGTATTGTAATCTCAAGGCCTAAAAAGTAAATACATACAGTTACTATTAGGGAATCAACTTATTTTACAACTGTCAGTTGATATACATAAGTAGAAAAGTTGTTGAGTGGAAGTCACGTCCATCAAATTTCTAGCTCGTTGCTAACAGTTAGTTAGAAATCACAAGAAACAAGCAATCCACTTTTCTTGAGATCGCCTACGATAAGAGATCAACTGCAATTTTCCGGCGAAACTTCGCCGGAATCTCATAATATGAAGAACAGAGGAACTAAGAAGAAGTGCTTGAAAATCGGAAAAGTAGAGCATACTGAATCGGCCAAAATGAAGACGAACAATAAGAAGTTAAAGTGTAAATTGGTGAAGTACGAAGAATTACCGGCGTATCTAAAAGATAACGAGTTTATCAGAGACTATTACCGCTGTGAATGGCCTCTTAAGGATACTGCTCTCAGCCTCTTCTCTTTACACAATGAAACTCTCAATATTTGGACGTATGTAATTCAAACATTTCACTTCATTTTCATTTGATTTTCATTCATTTTCGAGTTATATTAATCTTATTTTTATAAATTTTTATAGGCATTTGGGAGGATTTGTGATATTTGGGATTTTGACGGTATTGACCTTGACGGAGAAGACGACAATGGGGAATTTGCTTGCTGGTTTCTTCAGGTTCGTTTTCGTAATTTTGAACTTCTTTAGTCCTTTTTTGTCATTTGATACATTGGTAAAAAGATAGTACTCTATCCTAAACAGACCGGCGGGAGAGGGACGGTGGATGACAATCAATAGAAATGGGTCAGCTGATTCTTTTCCGGTGAGTTAGTGCCGTTACCTTTTTTTTTTTACCAATTACATTGTTGCAGTTTGAAAGACAGTGAAAAGACTTGAGATGACAACACTTAGCGAAAAGGTCGGTTTTGTGGTGGGCCCCTACTTTTACAAATTTTAGGAAATATAACTGGGATACGTAATAAATTTTTATTTGACACCTGGGCCCGTTTAAACAATCATCTTCATTTTTTTGGAAAAAAATTTGTTATAAATCCCATTCGAATATTTATTATCGTATTTAAGCTTTTAATATGGTGAATTTAGGAATTTAGCTGTATCTAACTATGCGTTTTTTATTTTTTTGTTTATCTTTTTCGTGGAGTTTTTCAGATTTAGTCTTCAAAGGAGGAAAGAAGGTTAATTCTTTTGGTTTAATTTTGTATTTTGTATTGCTCTTAAATAGGAGTAAAAGATGGGTGAAAATTTTGGAATTTTTAATCCTCAATTAAATTGAACAATTTCTTACTTTAATCTTTTAATCTAATATTGACACTGCGACAATCAAGGACTGATTGAGGGTCCATATAGTTTGACTAAAGAGTTAGCAAAATCAGGTCATAGGAAATGGTGACAAAGGTAGAAACATATAGTACTAGTACCTTAACACCATTTACAAAGCCCATGTGTTTTACCGAGTGGTGTGCCTCTTGCGAGCTTCTTTTAATATCTTATATATTTGGATTCATAAAATTCTGGGACCATAAAATTGTGGGACAAAAAAGAGGCGTCAGTTGTGTGAAAATTTTTTCTTTTTTACCTGATTGATAGGTGAAATATTGGTGGACTGACTTGATTTTGATTTGTCAACTATGAGTAGTATGGTTGGTGAGTTCTGCTAACTACCCTCTAAATTAAATTCTAAAGGAGAAAGGTAATTTAAAAAAAAAAAAACCTAAGGAATGATTGAGAGGCAA
Organism: Nicotiana obtusifolia; assembly: GCA_002018475.1. Classification (NCBI taxonomy): domain Eukaryota; kingdom Viridiplantae; phylum Streptophyta; class Magnoliopsida; order Solanales; family Solanaceae; genus Nicotiana; species Nicotiana obtusifolia. Next base: position 54,948 of record MCJB01048101.1, read on the forward strand.
CCTGATGCACGAAGCATTCCGAATTCGCGTAGGATTCGAGGAAAGACCGCACCCAAGGGGTATGTTATAGGCAGTTTACCATGATGCAAGTATCAATGGTTGATTCCACAGCTCGAATCCGTGACCTATAGGTCACACGGAAACAATTTTACCGTTGCTCAAAGGCTCCCGTTCGAATGATTGAGAGGCATTTTCTTTAACTTTGGTTCTGCCATAATAGATCTTTGATTTCAACTAGGCCGGTTTGTTGTGTTGGCACCAACTTAAGTTCTTATAACAGTGTTGAATGCCAGATCAAATGAAGTCTCATATTAACTTACTTTGGATTCTTGATGTGATAGGTAGTTACAAAAAAGTGTCTCAATTTATGTTAAGAGAGTCCTGAGGAGTCAGATAACATTCATTCCTAAAAACATGGAAATGAATCTGACCATTGTCAAAATGATTCTGTTTCTAAAAAATTTGATTGACTGTAGAAAGTTTCATGAACTTGAATGAACTGTAACTTTCTTAGCTAGCTGCTTTATGAATCCGATATGCTAGACTAGTAAACAGAGTTGTTTTGTTCAATATTAATGGTGAGATCATAAAGGAGACTCTTTTTCTGGGACACTAAACACGGTTCGTGCACGAAATAATGTAGTTTGCTGCCAAACCTACTAATTTTGCTATAAAAGCAGAATATCCAATATAACAGTATTGAGGGGAAAGAAGTGATGAATCTGGACCTTTATCAGATTTTGGGAAAATTCTGATTGTGTTTATGCAAATGTTAACTTGCAAATAAGATACTAAGCATCATCTCCTTATCAAATTTGGTATCTGATTTGCAGGATACTTACACCAGGCAGATCTCAGTCCGATCATTTCTAGGTGCATATGGAGACGGTTATGAAGTTGCCATATGGCCTTGGTTTGTATTTCTAGGAGGGGCTATGGTTTGTTTGGTCTTCAGCTCTGTCTCTCACCTATTTGCTTGCCACTCGCATAAATTCACCCTCTTCTTCTGGCGTCTCGATTACTCTGGGATTTCTATCATGATCATCTGCTCTTTCTTTGCTCCCATATATTACACTTTCTGCTGTCAACCATATTGGCGTTTCTTTTACCTAACCTCCATTACTATAGTCGGTATCCTAGTCATTATCACCCTTTTCGCCCCGGCAGTCACCTCTGGTCATTTCAGATCATTCAGGGCAACTCTGTTTCTTGCTATGGGTTTCTCAGGTGTGATTCCAGCAGCACATGCTGTTTCCCTCTACTTTGATCATCCACAAGTACTCGTGGCTCTAGTGTACGAGATCGCCATGGGCCTTTTGTATGCTGCTGGAGCAGTGTTCTACGTTACAAGGTTTCCAGAGAGATGGAAACCAGGTGCATTTGACCTTGTTGGACACAGCCATCAAATATTCCATGTACTCGTCGTTGCAGCAGCCCTTGCACATAGCATAGCAACTCTGGTTATTATGGACTGGCGTCGAGGATTGCCACCGTGCAATGCAGGTATTCTTGGATAGACAATACATCTGCAAATGGCATAATTCCCAACTCAGAAACTTTATTACTCTAGCTTCTAACAGGATCAGGAAGATATCACTATATTGATTTTCAGCTAGATGCTTTACCATTTCTATTAATTAGAAGCAGTTTAGGTACATCATCACATTGATAGTTCTCATGCTGTTATCTTCGTATCTTACAGAAACATATATGTCCGTCGTGCCATGGATTCTTATTGAGTGATCCATATATACGTGTTTGATGCCTAGCTATTTTGGAAGACCTTGTTTGCCTAGCTAATGAACCTCTAGTGCTAGAGAATTTAGCCTCAAATTATAGAGTATTCGAATGAAATTGTTGGTATTAAATGAAGGGAAATAGCTAGACGTTGAAGATTTCCAACTACCTTGGAATTAAGAGATAATGGTTGATAAGTGACTACCTTGGAATAAATTTGCGGAGCTCAAACATTTTCTTTTCAAGTATGTTTGGTGAGATTTGCAAACTATCCTCCGATCCTAAAAGAGAAAGACTAAAAAAGCAAAGGAATGACGGAGGCATTCCCTTGATCTATTGTATTGTCTCTTTACATAATTAAGATGACTGTTTACCCTTGGTTTCGGATAACAATTGCATTTGTACGTGGTTTTAAGGATATGTGATTTAGTTTGATACAAATAACGAATAATATAACAAAAATTAAAGTCAGTAAATAAATAGAGAAGAAATGCAAACCACAAGCCTTGGATGATCCTGGCCTTGACTGATTCTTCCAAGATGAACAATAAATACGAATGGAAACGGGCGAATAAAATAATGTATAAAATAATAGAAACAGACTTCTTTTCTTTGTATTGATGATTATTTCGTGAGATGCAAGAATCTATTTACAAGGTAAAATATCTCTTAATTTGCTGATTTAACGGTCTTGTTGATTGATGCCGTGATTCCCGTCGAGATACTTACTTATCACGAAATTTCCGGTCCCTTCGTCATTCAAATTTGATAATTTACCCTAGGACATTTCCCGGAATCGAGCTCGATAGACTCATCTCGGGCACCATGGCTTCGTGTTCTGATTCGATGTTGTTCGGTCTTAACCTTCGATCTTTAGTACCTCGATCCCAGTTTACCGAACAGTAGTTACGATTGATACCAACCCGTATGTAAGCGGTCCCAAGTTCGACCCCATACAATGACATTAAAATTTTCTTTCTCTGATATTCAACAAAGTAGTATTAGAATACAAATCGGGATAAGAGCAGTACTTTTAGGTTTTCCTTTCCCTTCGTTGGTAGTTATTCACTTGCTCGTTGCATTGAATTCGTAAAGTACCTTTGCTACTACAATTCATAGTAATTGTTAGTCTTGATTAGATCTTCAAGCCGACCATATGTCACGAGAGCAGTAACACAAGTACGGCAAAAGGGACATGTCTGGTTTTCTGGTACTAATAACCAAGGAACAATACAAGCAGCATGAAACCTATGACAGCAAGCAACAAGTATCACTTCCCTCATATCATCATCTTCTTGTTCATCAAATTCTCCTAAGCAGATACAACAGTCACTGTTTGTGCCTTTAATTTCTGGCGTCGTCGTCGTCGTCGTTATTCCTTCCTGGCCATAATCATCAGGAATATCAATCACTACTGGGCATGGGGTAGCCCCAGCTCTTTCTGTTGTCACATAACGACCACTTTCTGCTCCTGGTGCCAATTCACGTTGTCGTGTTACTCCAATATTTAAACCCGAATAGGTTTTCAACTCGCAAAAATATAACAAAACAATCAAAATGATGAGCACCACGAAGAAAACAGCGATGAGAATTGGCATTTTTTGTGGGGTGATGATTTGAATGTTAGGTCAAATTGCCAGTGAGATTATAGAAGAAAGATGGCAATCAAGGGCTTATATATATATATTATAAGTTGATTCTGAACCTTAGAGGAATCGGAGTAACCTTATGAATATCCTAAATCCTAATGTGCATGGGTTTAGATTTTGCAAACCTTTTAGGAGTAGGAGAAAACAATTAAGGAAATGATACGTGTTCCAAATCCCAAATCGTTAATTGCGTTTTTCACTAAGATTATGCTATTATTTTCTTGAGTTTAAATTACATATATAGTCAAACCTTTCTATAATAACATCGTTTGTTCCGAAATTTTTTTGGCTTTTATAGTGCTGACTATTATACACCTATAATATCATTTGGTGTTTGAATATATTTTGACTGTTATAGACAAAATTGTACAAAACTTAAATTTTTTTTTCTTGTTTAATATTACAAATAAAGGTAAAAAAATATTTAAATTCAAAATCTCAAAAGATATGAATATTTTACGAATTAAATGAAAAGAAATCTAGTATATTATTTAAAAAATTCATAACTAAACGTACAAACATTTAAACTCTAGGCCACACAATTAAATCCATAATTGTAGCTTGTTTCGTAGATTTCAGTCTCTTACTAGCGGTATAACACTTGAATCGGTGAAGATTTTCATCCAAAATTTCAGTAAAAGAATATCCAATTGCTTTTCCTTGAAGGCAATCTAAGAGCTTAACAATTAAATCTTCTATCTCTCTCTAATTTAGATTGAGGTTCTTCGTCGGCACTTTCATTTGCCTCCATAGTGTCTTCTTCTTCCACTCCAATAACTTGGGCAATAATTTATTCTTTAGTGAAAGTCTCAATGATAGGAAGTGTTGCATCAAATTGCACAAATGTGGCAGCATTCATCATCTCATTAATGTTATCAGATGGGATTTGTGCTATAAGTGATGATACATTCCCAACATCATCGACTAATTCAATATTTCACTATTAATATTGGGATTGTAATGTGTAGTACGACTCCAGTCTTTTTCCAACAATGAAAAATGGCGGAGGCCTTCACATCATTCCATGCTTCTACTAAAGTGTTAATAGCTTGTCGCATATTGAACTTATTGTCACTAGATAATGTATGGCTCCCATTGCGCTCATATTCATTAATCAAATGCTTGATGATACGGCTTTTGCACTTAACTTTAAAATTTGCAATTATTATCAGCAAGTTGAAGATGTGATGTCATATTAGGTGGGAGATAATGAACCTGAATAATTCAATGTTAGTACAATAGCACCACTAAAAAAAATATGATCAAGGCTACAACAAATATGGCTGTTATAGAGGGGTAACTTTACAAAAACGTACTGTCATAAAGATGGTTGTTATTATTATAGGTAAAAAGTTGTTATAGAGAGGTAAAATATAACATAAAAAATCGGTTCTGAGAAAAATTAGACTTTTATAGTAAATGACTGTTTTACAGGGATGCAATTATAGAGAGGCTTAACTCTATATATATTATATATATATATATATATATATATATATATATATATACACATACATACATACATACTGATTGAATCGAAGTACTAACAGTATTTGTGCAGGTTGTCTTCGTATTAGTCGACTAGGTCTGAAGAGTAATTGACTAAAAATTTTAAAAAGCTACAATTCACCCACCTCTTATACTTTCAAGATAGTTATTAGCTAGGCAATGGTGAAACAATTACTAATATACTACCACATATTAAATTATACTGGTTGTGTAAAAAAAAATACTCTTCTTATGAGCCCATATATATGTGATATTTGATGCCTAGCTATTTTAGTAGACCTTGTTTGCCTAGCTAATGACTATCTTGAAAGTATAAAAGGGGGGTGAATTGTAGCTTTTTTAAATTTTTAATCGATTACTCTTCAGACCTAGTCGACTAATATGTAGACAACCTGCACAATACTGTTAATACTTCGATTCAATCAACTACTAATCTCAACAAATGGTAATTGCTTATAATAAAATTTGAAAGCATTAAGGTAAATGACACCAGAAATTTTATACTACTTCAGAACCAATGTGGTATTCTACTCCAGTCTCCTTGGATTGCAAGGATGTTATCTCTTGATTTCTTTGTAATATGAGTTGAATACAGTTTATGTGATTTTCAACGTTCACCACCAACGTTTACAAGGTTGGTTTTTCACTCGCTCACCAACAACGAACAAGGATTGGTTTTAACACGCTCACCAACAACGCAAAAGGGTGGTTTTTACTCGCTCACCAACAACGACTCTTTGGTTTTCACTCGCTCATTAAAAAAACAAATAATGACACAACCTCTAAGAACACGCTACCACTCTAATATTTTTCTGTCTCTATTAACTCTTTTGTATATACAGTACATCTATTAAAAGTGAATTACAATACTTGTTAAGAGTAGAATAAAAAACTTGTAGTTGGATAGATAATTGTATAGAAGGTTGTGTATCTTCTCCTTTTCCAGTCTCTTGTTTTTATAGTCTTCAATAGCTTCTGGACGTTGGATTTGACTTTGCTAACTCCTTAATTTCGATAATCTTCAATTACAAGATTTTGCTCCTTTGATTGAGTAAGATACCATCGTGGCTTCTTGTTGTGTCCTTGACAGAACATGCAACCCATTTTGGACCTTCTAATTCTTCGTTTCCATTTTTATAAATTGACTGATTCGAAGTCCTTCCACCAATGATTGAATTATTGGAATTGATTCCCTGTACCTTTTGATTGACAATGTGTCTTGCTAAATGAATCAAATACTTTTCCAATTGAATGATTATTTCCGGATTTCATGCCTTAAGCTCCTTTGATTTCTTTTTTTTTTGGTGTAGACAATATCATTTTATAATCACATAATGAAAGCTTTCCATTTGAATTACTATTCGAAGTCTTCAACCATGCATCAGTATTTATTAAAACGAATTTTTGTTCCTTGAGTAATCTTAGTGATTCTCTGCCGGCACATCCTTATATCATATTCCAAGATTTACTCCTTTCAAGATATAGCTTGTAGTAATTCATTCAATAGCTTCCTTTCTCTAGTATTGTAGAAGATCTATCATTGTCATACCTAACTCGTAGCAAGTTTATCTCTTTCCTTCCACGAGATATATTTTTTACAGAACAATTATTCTTCCACTTGAATTTGTCTTCCATCTGTACGAGTATGACCTCTTATTTAAGCAACCCAAGAGAAATTCAAGATCCTCTTCTTTCTATTGGATCTTGATTTGTATTACTTTGAATCTAGTCATGTGCGCCATCTTGAACTTGGACTTTTTACTGCCTTGATTTCTAAACGATATCATTTCCTTAAATTTAAATACTTTATAGGTTGTAGTAAGAATATTCTTACTTCCATCACAATCCATAGTAAATATTTCCTTGCCAAATTCTTCTTGGACTTGGACCACTCCTTTATATCTTATAAAGTTATCCATTAAGCTTGTTGTGATGTGCAATTTCTTTCCTTTAGTGAGTAATTACTGATGGGATCTCCAAATCTCTTCCATAAAATAGATTGTACTACACCTATAATATATTTTCTTTCCATAGAAAATGTATTCTTCTTTTGCCTTGTTGTATATCTTCCATACAGAAGCTTTCTTCCTTCCACAAAATAATAGATCTTCTTGCTGATTTTAGCAACCTTCCTTGCAAGATATTTTCGCTCATAAATTCTTCACATGATATTCTCTTTCTCATATTTCTTTGGCCTTTACCAGCATCTTCTTCCTTGAACAAACCTGTACAAGAATAAGATTACTACAAGTAAATATTCTTTGATTAATAATTATGTTGGTTTGTTATCATCAAAATCAATACGTGAAACCTTGAGTCTAGCATATCTAAACTACCTCTAGTGCTAGAGAATTTAACCTCAACTTATCGATTGTTTGAATAAAAGTCTGTATAAATGAAAGGAAATAGCTACTGAAAATTTATGTAGTTGATGTCAAATACCTAGGGATTAAGAGATAGTAGTTGTATTAATATGACCACCTAATTTAAACTAATTACATGACTGGGTTAAAGTTGCTAGCTTAAAAATATTGTGTCAGCAAAAAGACATTAAAAAGGACCAAGTAAATTTCATATATAAAAATATGTGTTTCTGGATTTAGACACTGAAATGCCACATTGCCACAGTATTCACTTAGAAAGATGGTAAATAAAAACAACTCCATCAAGTCGTCTATGGAGGACACTAACTCTACGATGGAGTTCAAGAGTTTAAGTAGGAAATTAACTAGAAAAAAAAAATGAGTAAAAGAAAACACAAGAACCTCAAATTACAGTAAGAATATTCCTTGACATCCCATAGACAATGACATTATTATGGAGAAATGTTGCATGTCATACTTCATCATTTGTATTCAATTATTTGAAGAGGAAATTGTTGAGTTGACGTACATCGGTGGGATTTGAGGTCTTTGGTCTTCTTATATGGTCTTGGGCAATCTTCATCTCATAAGCTAGCTTTTGGGGTTGAGTTAGGCTCAAGGTCCATTTATCACGTTATTAGAGTCAGACTTATCCCAATTATTGTTACAGATGCTGGGCCCGCATTTATGTTGTCCACGCTCTAGAGTGCAGGCCTAGACGTAACGGGGTGTATTGAGTTGTCCCACATCGGTGAGATTTGAGGTCTTTGGTCTGAGTTGTCCCACATCGGTGAGATTTGAGGTCTTTGGTCTCTTTATATGGTCTTGGGCAATTCTCATCTCATAAGCTAGCTTTTGGGGTTGAGTTAGACTCGAGGTTCATTTATCAAAAATGTCTTCTGAGTTACAATATAAATAGAAAAAAATAATCATATATAAAGATTTTATGTATTTTATCGCTCCCATGTGTTCTATTTTACTGATCTCCTAAGAAAGGAGTCATATAATTAGAAAAAATATTTTTGGTCAATTATAAAACCAATTTTCTTATTTATGACATGCGCTGGCCATTAAAGCTAGACTCTTCTTACAAAACAGTTCGAGTGATTTTAGAAATTTGTACGCATAGAAATCGTTCGATATAAAACAATACAAGATTCTGAATTGACAATTCCAACTATTATTGTATGATGTTGGAAATTTAAAATCACCAAACAAGAAAAAAGGAAGAAATAGGAAGAGGGAATCACGTGGTGCAATTAAGACAAAACACCCTAACCAAGTAATTAATTAACATCAAAGTTTAATTCACTGTGGGTATGTATCTGAGAGAAAAAAAAAAA